>JBAMBK010000763.1:0-16912 GCA_037043435.1 Drosophila suboccidentalis | reverse complement strand
GCTTTATTGAAGTCCAGAGAAATAATAGAAATATGTTGCTTGTGTGAGAGACACTCTGTTATGAGATGATCTATGCAAGCTAGATTATCCATAACAGATTTCCCTTTTTTAAATCCTACTTGGTTATTGTGTAGAAGTTTGTTGGTCATGACAAACCACCATAACCTTTTGGCTATAATTTTGTCTAGTAACTTGGCAAGACAGGGATTTAGGCTGATAGGTCTGTAAGAACTGATTAATGTTTTGTTTGAATCAGGTTTGATGATTGGGATTACTAAACTGGTTTTATATTGTTGTGGAATGTAGTTGTGAAATATATTATTAAAGTGTTCCAGAATTCGTGTTTTGACTGGTAAGGATGAATTTGCTATCATAGGATAGGATATTCGATCAATGCCAGGTGTTTGACCTTTTAGACTGGAGATTGCAGAGTCAAATTCTATTTGTGAAATGTCAGTTTCAATTTGTTGAGCTGTCCGAGATGGACATGCGGTGTATGGATACGTTGTTTCATATTTTTTTCTAATGAAAGTTTGTGGAAAATTTGTGTCATTTGATTGGCTAGACCAGAAGGTACCAAATGCATTGGCTATTTTAGAGTGATTTGAAATTGGTAGGGATGTATCAGGATTGTAAATAATATGAATTTCTTTGCTGTTATTAAGACCACAAAGTTTCCTTATATTGGACCAGATTTTTGTAGTTTGTGACTGTGGTTGAATATCAGTGGTGAATGATATGAGGGATTCCCTTTTGGCTAGTTTGAGTTCCTTTCGAAATTTAGCCGCAGACTTACGAAAATGTATTATATTGGCGTTGGTAATATATCTTTTTAGTTTATTGGCAGCTTGTTTTTTTTCGGTGTTAAGGGCTTGTAATTTTTGGTTCCACCATGGGACATTTTTACAGTGTTTGTTTATTGAGGTTTGTGGAATGGCGAAATGTGCGCTTTGTAGAATAATTTTGTTTAGACTCCCTGCTTCTTTGTTAATGTTGTTAGATGGGGGTATTTTTTCATTAAAATGATCAGTTTTACTTTCAAATTTGTTCCAATCTGCTAAGCTGATTTTGAAATGAGGCTTAGGTTTAGATGAGTGCTGCTCAATGGCAGTGGATAAGGTTATAAGGATAGGATAGTGGTCGCTACCATGAAGATCGTTTAAAATTTGCCATTGTAAGAATGGGAATAGATCGGGTGAACAAAAAGATATGTCAATATGGGTGTATGTGTTATGTGTAGAAAAATGGGTAGGGGATTTATCATTTAAGACAATAAAGTTGGAATCATTTATAAATTTTGAAAGTATTTTGCCTCTTTGGTTATTTTTTGGGGAGCCCCATAGGGTGCTCCTAAAGCTTCAGTTAATAGTATTTAGTAAGTTGGATTCTGTGAATGCTTTGTTTGGAGGTATATATGCAGAGATAACTTTTAATGTTTTAATAGAGTATGCTTCTATTCCAGTCGCGTCAAAGTCGTTTGCCAAAGATATGCTTTTGGTTTGAATAGAATTATGGATTAGTATGGCTGCTCCTCCATATTTCGGTGAATAGTTGTTAGAATGTATAGAATAGTTAATTGGGATCGGGATTTTGTTTGGTGAGTGAATGTGGGTTTCTTGTAGAGCTATAATTTGAGGATGATATTTTTTAATAATTATTTGAAGCTCACTGTAATTGTTTAAATAGCCACGAATATTCCATTGAAGTATGTTTAAAGACAATGTTAATATTATAAAGAAAATTAATTAATCTGTTGCTTGTGTGTAAAGTAATGTTTTTACAGTGTTTTTTTTTTTTTTAAGCTTTGTTAATACTCCATGTTATCGGAGCTGTCAATTGAATTGTCATCAGATGCATTTTTAATTTTTTTTTCTAATTTGTTTTGAGATCTTAATATTTTTAATGTTCTTTTGGAGGTTGATCGAGGTAGTACCTGGACTTTTGCTTTTTTTGAGTCTAATTTAATATTAGTATCTGATGTGCTGGGTATTATAGTAACAAGATCGTTCAAGTCACTATAGTCAATAACGTTGGAAGATCTTACGTCAGTAGTAAGTTTTATTTTATCAGAAGTTGTCTGTTCTTGTTGAATAGTTTTTGTAGTTTCAGAATAACTTGGTTTGTCAGTTAAATGGTTTTTTTTATATAATTCGTAAGCTGTCTTGTTGTCGACTTGTAAGTTTGTCTTAATCGCTATTATCGCTTGTTGCTTTACATATATTGGGCATTTTTTATCTGTCGATGTGTGAGTGCTACTGGGTAACTTACTTATCTTACAATTAATACAGTTATTCAAATTCTTGCATGTTTCTTTTCGTTCTTCATTTACGTGGTGTTTGTCCCCGCATTTGTATGTCCAAATCGATGACAATTGTTGCAGCGGAGAGGGGTTGGGATGTATGGACGTATGGAAGCTCTTTCGTATCCAATCATAATATGGTCAGGCAAGGTAGTTGATGAAAAAGTAAGAATGTGCAAGCCAGTTTCTGACAGTGCACCATCAATATTCCGCATTATTTTTTTCACGCTGGAGACTTTTTGGGCTTGGAGTTCCAATTGTATTATGTCATCAGTAATCCCTCGTAGACTGTTGCAATAAATGACTCCCTTACGTGAATTAAGAGTACGATGTTCTGAGACTGTTACTGGTATGTCGCTGGTGAAGTAAGTCATCTTGAGTAGTTTTTCTCCCTGTTGAGTGTTTTTTTTTTTGACTAAAAGATCACCACTTTTAAGTGTACGGCAGAAGAAGACTTCGCCACCACAAGTGAAGTCAATGATTTTTTTAATTGCGAATGGGGATAATTTAAATTGTTTTTCTGTATCATTCTTCTTCGAAATCACAATGTATTTTGCATCAGATGTAGCAGTTGTTTGTTTTTGGGACAATAAGCTTGTCCAAATTGTCTTATGGCGATCGGGGGGGCCCCGCTCACCCATCATGTCACTTTTTACGGTTATGTTTTGTTGCGTTTCTTTTATGCACTTATTTGCTTTTGTTCGCTCACAAAGAGAAAGAGAGTGTCTGAGTGGAGATTATGAATGCAGATAAGAATAATCTGTTTTTGTGTAACTTATGGGAGCTGCGAAAAGAGTTGACCGTTCACCTCGAGATCACAATTGAGACTGTGTCGACCACAGTGTTATCCAGATCGTCAGTGGAATTGTCGCCTGCCATGATGCCAAAATTCCAAGAAGTTGTGAAATTCGGTAGAATCTGTGTGTGTGTGCGTGTGTGAAAAAATGCGCATCAAAAGTTTGAATGCGTTCTGTTGTCGGGGTCACCAATTGTCGCGACGATGGGCGACAAGGTATTGCGATTGGGTGTATCAGTATGTAATAATACACCGGCAATATTATTATTATTTAGATTAAATGTTTATTTCACATTCATTTCACACTAATACTAATAATTTAATAAGAAAAGAAAGCGCGCGTTGCGCTGGCTGATGCTGCTGAATTCGTATTCTGTTCTCTACTGTGCTTCTTCTTCTGTGCGGCAAAGCGTCACTCAGCACAGGGTTGTATTTCGTCAAAGCTAGTACGCAGCTTCACAGCTACTACGTAGCTCAAAATAAATTGTAGCGAAGGCGTCGAAACGCCACAATGCGTTGCGGGTATTCATATCAGGGCTTAAACGTGGCTTAACAGATGTACTTTTTGCGGCAAGACCCAAAAACTTGCCTTCGGCTCTGGCTCTCGCACAAGAGGTCGAGTCGAACCATGAAAGATATGCTTTCGCTGCCAATTTTGCGCGAAGCCAGGAAGAAAGAGAGCGCAGGCCAAACGCGAAAGCGCAAGGTCAACAGCTGGAGAAAGCCGCACAGCGAACAGATCCACCAACAAGCGGTGCAAAAAACCCGCATTTTAGTAGACAGCATAAGCCACAGGGACAGCCCAGCCAACGTAGTGGTAGGGTCCAAAACAGCAGCAACGCACCTGAAGCGATGGAAGTTGACCCTTCAATATCTAAGTGCTTGATGCCATTACAAGCTCCGGCTTATGTCAACTCCAGTAATCCTCAGGCCTATACAAACACTTCTGACCGATCAACTGGTCAGAGGCGTCAGAGATTGAATCATACTGTTCAGGGACAAGAAGTTGATCCTAACGCAAGTCGGAGCACAACTTTGCCTGAACACTAGCCAACTCAAGTTTGGCAATCAATCGGAACCGATATTATACCATAAGTGCGTGCATGTCAATTTCACTAACGTAGATTGCGCTGACGCGCCCCCTTCAATAAGGGACAAGTTTCTAAAAATGTTAATGGGTAGGAAAAAGACCTTTGCAGACGCTAATGAAGCTCTGCCTTACAACACTTCGGTAGTAGCCACCATAAGGACTACAAACGAAGAGCCTATCTATGCCAAGCTTTACCCGTATCCCATGGGTGCAGCTGAATTTGTGAACAAAGAGATTCAAGAGCTTTTAAGGAATGGTGTAATTCGGAAATCCGTTTCTCCCTATAACAACCCCATTTGGGTGGTTGATAAAAAGGGCACGGATGAAATGGGTAATCGAAACATGCGCCTTGTAATGGACTTTCGAAAACTCAATGAAAGAACCATTCCAGATAAATATCCCATGCCCAATATCTCCATGATTTTGGGAAATTTAGGTAAAGCCAAGTATTTTTCGACCTTGGATCTGAAATCTGGTTACCATCAAATCACGCTGTCAGAACGTGACAGAGAAAAAACTTCTTTCTCGGTAAATGGAGGGAAGTACGAACTTTGTCGACTTCCCTTTGGCCTGAAAATTGCGGCCAGCATTTTTCAGAAAGCGATTGATGATATATTGCGAGAGCAAATCGGCAAATCGTGCTATGTTTACGTAGATGATGTCATTGTTTTTTCAAAGGATGAGGAATCTCACGTAAGGTATGTTGATTGGGTATTGAAAAGTTTGTATGAAGCAAACATGAGGGTGTCCAAAGAAAAATCACAATTTTTTAAGAAAAGCGTGCATTTCCTTGGATTTGTGGTCACTAGCGATGGTGCCACAACCGACCCAGAGAAAGTCAAGGCCATACAAGAGTTCCCGGAACCCAAGACGGTTTTCGAGGTAAGATCATTTCTAGGGCTCGATCACTGCGGACGGCAGTCCGCGCTAGTGACGAAAGCAGCACGAAGGGTGCGAAGGCGACTAGCATATATACACAGGAAGAATGGAAAATTTGCTATGACTGTCCGATCAGGTCGAGTTATATACCGATCGAAAGGTATCAATTTGACTTACAAATGTGCATACCAAGACTTTTGGAAACTTACCTGGTTCGTGAGATAAACAGGTGTAAGTGGGAGGGGCAAAATTTAAATGATTGGAGCTAATGGGGCCGCTGGAGCCTTTTGGTCAACTTTTTTAATTTTTTAATATTTCTCATAAAAATACGCGTCGAATGACACCTTGATCATCAAAATCCGATCACTGGTTCAGAAGATAATTAATTTTGAAATTTTTGGTGCCCTCAAAACGAGATGAAAAGTCAGTCTGTTTGTTTGTTTGTTTGTTTGGATCAAATCGTTGATTTAGCTTAAATGTTTGAATGAGGACTTGTTCCTGTTCATAAATCTACAAACGTTTGTTCTACGACTTTTTCGAAAAATCGCTAGTTTAGCGGGAAGTCGCTAAAAACCGCCAAACTTAAAACCCCCATAGCATCCAAACGATAGAAGCTACAGATATGTTCTAAATGTCGTTGGAAAGGTGTTTAGGCATACCTTCAAAGTTTTTTTTTTAAGTAAAAAGGTAAACAGCTACAGGTGAAATAAGATATTTTTTCCCACATTTTGACAATTTAAGAAAAATCTACACATCAAATCACTTTTAAATATAATATATGTTGTAGACAATTCAATTCCGCGTTTTTTGACATATAACACATATCTGTCAAAATTCGTTTGGGCGAGAAATTACCTATCTACTGAATATACCTTTTACCTTTACACTACTGCATGTACATGTGCAGTATGTACACTGCTTGGAGCGTAATGCGGAAATAAACTGCTTGCAAGTGGTGCTCTCAACCAGTGCTTAAAGTAACCAGTGCTGCCAGAAAGTTTAGTTTTGTTATGTGACAACGCGACTTTAATTTATTCAAATGAGTTAAGCATTAGAGTCTCTCTGTAAATTTATTTTATTTATTCTGCTTTACTATTTAATTAATTAATTGCTTAATATTGCAAACAGAAAATTTATCTTTATACTTGTGCATTGCATGTGTACCCAATGTTGCCAGACAGTTCATTTTCGTTAAATAAGAATTCGGGCTATCATTTATAAATACCTTTTGACAAAGTAGTTTTGACAAAAGCAGAGGCGATTGCAAAAATTTCTGATATCCCCCAAAAAACCACTTTACGCGGTAAAAGTCTAGTGACGAAAACATTTCCACGCCCACAAAATTTCTGATATCCAATTTTGTGACGAAATATATTAAATTTTTTATATATGTTAATTTATTATATACTAGGGGGCTCCGCCCCCTGCTCGTTCGCTCGCCAACCCCCGCTCGTTTATTATATATGCCAAAAAAAAAAATTAATATACATACAAAGTAAAAAAAAAATTGGCATTCGGCACTGCGCAAAAAGTTATTTTTTAGGTGCAAGGAAGCTGAAGCTTTTTGCGCAAAGTGCCGAATGCCAATTTTTTTTTTACTTTGTATGTATATTAATTTTTTTTTTTGGCATATATAATAAACGAGCGGGGGTTGGCGAGCGAAGCGAGCAGGGGGCGGAGCCCCCTAGTATATAATAAATTAACATATACAAAAAATTTAATATATTTCGTCACAAAATTGGATATCAGAAATTTTGTGGCATGGAAATGTTTTCGTCACTAGACTTTTACCGCGTAAAGAGGTTTTTTTGGGGGTAGCTATTACAGGTGCTTTATCAAAAATTTTGCAGCAATAGCAAAACCCATTTCGGACATCCTGAAGGGTGAAAATGGGTCAGTCAGTAGACACAAATCAAGAAAAATTCCGGTCGAATTCTCTGACCAACAACGCAGCACATTCCAAAAGCTGCGAAACATACTGGCGTCTGAGGACGTCATGCTCCGGTACCCCGATTTCAAAAAACCGTTTGATCTAACGACATACGCTTCGGGATATGGGATAGGAGCAGTCCTCTCCCAAGAAGGGCGACCCATTACTATGATCTCCAGGACACTAAAGATTCCAGAGATCAACTATGCCACAAACGAAAGAGAGCTACTAGCTATCGTGTGGGCCCTTGGCAAATTGCGCCATTATTTATACGGGGTGAAAGATCTCAACATCTTCACAGACCATCAGCCTCTGGCCTTCGCCGTATCTGAGTCTAACCCTAACGCTAAAATCAAGCGATGGAAGGCGCGCATTGACGAATCCAACGCGCGCATATTCTACAAGCCAGGCAAGGAAAATCTGGTCGCTGATGCCTTGTCTAGGCAACAGCTTAACGCTTTGAGCCACCAGGATAATGAATCATGCGTTGCCACGGTTCACAGTGAGCTCTCCTTGACTTACACTATTGAATCCACTGACAAACCCTTGAACTGTTTCCAGAACCAAATAATTCTTGAAGAAGCGCATTTCCCGCTAAAGCGTAGCTTTCTTCTGTTTGGAAACAAGAGGCGACATTCCCTAAGTTTTACCTGCAGGGAATCACTTCCCGAGGAATTAGTGGAGGTAGTAAAACCTGATGTGGTGAATGCGCTGCACTGCGATTTACACACCTTGGCGCTGGTGCAGGACGATTTAGTGCGGAAATTTCCAGCCACCAAGTTCTGGCACTGCAAGAATAGGGTTGTTGACATTTTCAGTGTTAGCGAGAGAAGGAAAATTCTCATCACAGAACACAACAGAGCCCACAGGGCGGCTCAGGAAAACATAAAACAGGTGCTCTCAGAGTACTATTTCCCAAAAATGGCCAAAATAGCCAACGAAATTGTACAAAACTGCAAGACCTGTGCTAGGGCTAAATACGACAGACACCCTAAGAAACAAGAAATTGGTGAGACACCGATTCTTTCACATCCAGGGGAGATGTTACACGTGGACATCTTCTCAACTGACAGAAAATTCTTTCTGACTTGTATCGACAAGTTTTCGAAATTTGCCATAGTTCAACCAATCGCATCTAGAACAATAGAGGACCTGAAAGTACCCTTGTTGCAGCTCATGAATTTCTTCCCAGAAGCCAAAGCAATCTACTGCGACAACGAGCCAGTTTTGAACTCTCAGACTATCAGCTCACTACTGATGAATAATTATGGAATAGCGTGTCCAACGGACAGGTCGAGCGTTTCCATAGTACCCTACTGGAACTTGCTAGATGTTTAAAAATAGACAAAAACATTAGCGACATTGTAGAAGTAATCTTGTTGTCCACAGTGGAGTACAACAAGACAATCCATTCGGTCATTGATAAGCGGCCAATTGATGTCGTTCGTTCACTCACAGGCGAATCTCAGACGCAGATTCAAGATAAGCTTAAAAGGGCACAAGACACGCTCAGAGCTAGAGAGAATGAATTCCGACGAAATAGGGTCTTTGAGGTTGGCGAGAAAGTTTTGGTAAAGTCCAACCGCAGGCTCGGAAATAAACTCACACCTTTGTGTGAAGAAAGGGCCGTGGAAGCTGACCTGGGAACCACAGTTCTCATTAAGGGGAGGATGGTCCACAAGGACAACCTTAGGTAGTGTTTTCAATTTTTGTTGTGCCATTTGGCAGTTTTTCTTTTATATTAAGTTTCTAGAGATATAAGTTTTAAGCCACTTGGCACCCCACCTTGGGTAGGTCTTGGTATTAGGTTACTTAGTAATTTGTATAAGTTAAATAAGTTTGGTGATGGGTTGTTACTTAGAGAGAATAAGAATTAATGAAGCTCAATTAATAAACTCAAACAATAGGCAGGTGCAGATAAATACTAGAGTACAGGATCAGATTAACCAACTCACACTCACAGTTAACCAAATTTTGAAAGCCGCAAAGGGCAGGCAAATCGATTCCGGCCACTTATACGAAACACTTTTGGCCAGAAACAGAATGTTGTCAATGGAGCTGCAGAACTTAATGCTCGCCATAACCCTAGCTAAGGCCAACATTGTTAGTCCAAACATCTTAGACCACGCAGACTTAAAATCTGTTTGGTTGGAAGAGCCCTCAGATACTCCCATTGCCGACCTAATGTCCGTTTCGTCCGTTAAGGTTCTACAATCCAAAAACATGATATATTTTATAATCTCTTTTCCAAAAATTAAACACACCTGCAAGAAGATTACAGTCTACCCGGTTGCCCACGAAAGCCATGTGCTGCGAATGGAGAACAACATCATCGCCGAATGCCAGGATCAAATCTAAGCGTTGGAGAACTGCACAGCCACTGCAAGAACGACATTTTGTCAGCGGTCAACGACCAACTCATGCGCCAAGGAACTTCACGCTGGCGGTATAGCCCATTGCGAAATTCAGCCAAGCAACCTGGACACAATCACATGGGTCGATGACGGAATAGTCATCATCAACGATGCAGCGGCGGCAATCTGCGTAGATAACGCTATGTCAGCGTTCCCGCTGCCGACGGCAACGGCGGTAATCGGATGCCTCTGTTATGCAGTATCCGCTACCGCGCGTATGCTTGGTCGGCTTGCCGACCACGTCTTGGCTGCATGCCATTATGCTTTCATTTTTTGTATTTAGTTCTTAGTAATTTTTATAATGTATTTTGTATTTAGTTCTTAGTAATTTTTATAATTTAAAATCAGTTCTAATATATCCGTCGTCGATGGCACACGGTAAGACTCCGGCTGCCAGTCGTTATTCCTTTAAATACATGCCGCGCAAGTAATCCGGCATCAAGCTATCTTTGTAACACTGTAACGATCCTTTAGGCCGGGCTAACTTGGTCGATTATGTAAGGGTCGTGCAACAAATTTATAAGTTGCCTGTTTTGCGAATAAATAAGAACTCAAGACAATTCAATTTAAATGGATTTATTGGCGGCTCCTGGCCGACTCTTTAACTTCAATTATTTATTGTAAATATATCTGGAATGCTGGTACTGCGCCACTCGTCCTGAGGTCCTGGTTGTCGTCCTTCGGTCTTCGGTCGGGTGTCCTCGCTGGTGATGTGGTCGCTGCTGTGACGCGGCCTTTCGTCTTCGTATGGCCGTGACCCTCAGAACCCTTGTTACTGCAAGGATCGTCGTGGGGATCCCTGTTACAACAAGGATCGATGTCAGATCCTGGCTACTGCTAAGACGGCGATGAGATCCTTGTTGCTGCAAGGATTGTTGAGGAGCCCTTGTTATTGCAAGGACTTTGGATCCTTGCTTCAGCAAGAAACTGTTGGTCCTTGCGACGGCAAAGCTGATGAAATGTTCCTTGCTACAGCAAGATTGGTGACTTGATCCTTGCTACTGTAAGGATTGCTGACGAGTCCTTGCTACTGTCAGGACTGCTGATCCTTACTATTGTACGGACTGTTGATCCTTGCTACAGCAAGACTGGTGACTTGATCCTTGCTACTGTAAGGATTGCTGACGAGTCCTTGCTACTGTAAGGACTGCTGATCCTTGCTATTGTAAGGACTGTTGATCCTTGCTACAGCAAGACTGGTGACTTGATCCTTGCTACTGGAAGGATTGTTGAAGAGTCCTTGCTACTGTAAGGACTGCTGATCCTTGCTATTGTAAGGACTGTTGATCCTTGCTACAGCAAGACTGGTGACTTGATCCTTGCTACTGGAAGGATTGTTGAAGAGTCCTTGCTACTGTAAGGACTGCTGATCCTTGCTACAGCAAGGCTGATGACTTGATCCTTGCTACTGGAAGGATTGTTGAAGAGTCCTTGCTACTGTAAGGACTGCTGATCCTTGCTATTGTGAGGACTGTTGATCCTTGCTACAGCAAGGCTGATGACTTGATCCTTGCTACTGGAAGGATTGTTGAAGAGTCCTTGCTACTGTAAGGACTGCTGGTCCTTGCTATTGTAAGGACTGTTGATCCTTGCTACGACAAGGCTGATGACTTGATCCTTGCTACTGTAAGGATTGCTGGACTTGACTCTTGGGACACCAAGAATTGTTGATCGCTTCTTGTTACTGCAAGAAGTGCTCGCTCGTACTGACTCCCGAGTCAGCAGTTGCCTGTGCTTTTATAGCCGCTGACTGCTGACGTCACCGCTTCGCTCACTCAACGACGCTTTGCTCAGTTGACGACGCTCTCTCGCTCTCTCGATTCGCTCACACTGTCGTTAACTTAGCGGCACCTGCGCTCACGCTCACTCTATTTGATCTCTCTGGTTCCGTTGTTTTTGTTTTGTACCTAACGGCGCTTCTCATGGGCGTTGTAGAAATCATGTTTTGCGAGGGGCTGTTGCTATGCAGTTTCCTGCAAGTAACGGCGCATCCCATGGGAGTCGTCGAAATCAAGTTTTGTGGGGAACAATTATGTTCCTCACACTCCCCTCCTACTTTGGTAAACGAAAGAAGCCTGTATTATTCCGTTTTACATTTGTTTCTTTATTATTTTTATTATTTAAGCTGCTACTGCTGCTGCTGCTGGTCCCTGAATACGCGGACGCGTCCCTGGCTGGCCTTGACTTGGTAGCGTCGACCTTCGCACCAGACCAGGTGCGTCCGGCGTCGTGAGCCCTGGAGAAGGCGTCGGGCCTCCTGGGCCACCTCGGCCGGCCAGGCCATTCCCACCATCTCCTGCCACCTCGATGGTGGTGCCGGCGGTGGCGGCGATGCCGGTGATGGTGGCGGTGGTGGCGGTGGTGGCGGTGGGCCGTACGCCTTTAGGTACAGTTGCCGTCCAGGCGTCATGGGCACCTGCTGCTGGATGCCTGCGTCAAATCTGACCCTCTGTGCGGGCCCCTCCTCGTCGCTGTCCAGCACCTCGATGATGGTGGGCGTTAGTGGCCGCACCGGCGGTTTCGCCGGCCGCTTTTTTGCCCTTGCAGGCGGCAAGGTGAGCAGCAGCAGCAGCAACACCAAGAAGGGCAGCAGCAGGAGGAACAGCAGCATGCGGGCTCCAACCAGGCTGCCCTTTCACCCTCGGCGGAGCACCAGAAAGCCTCCGCCACTAGAGCTGGCAGCGGAGCGCCCCTCCACTCTGCCGGTGGACACGGACGTGTTGGAGCTGGCGACGTCTCCAATCCTGGAGTATGACGGGCTGACGCCGCCACCAACGTCGTCACCAAAGCCGGCAGAGGCGGTGTTCCACTGGCCGGCAGCAGGGCCGCCGCCAGCAAAGCCGCGGGCCCAGCAGTCAGCAAAGCCGCTGGTCCAGCAACCAGTGCAGCCGCCGGTACAGCCGCCAGTGCAGCCGCCAGTGCAGCCACCGGCGCAGCCGCCAACGCAGCCGCCAGCAGCAGAAAAGGCAGCGCAGCCGCCAGCTGCAGAAAAGGCAGCGCAGCCGCCAGCAGCAGAAAAGGCAGCGCAGCCGCCGGCTGCCGTTTATATAGGCCAAGGCCACGCTCTCTGTTTTCGGCTGCCCTTTGCTTGTTTTCTAGTTAGAATCTAGCATACATATTTATGTTTTCTAAGTTGGGCGTGCAATTGAAATTGCATTGCCGAAGGTTCTAGTTACAGAGGCGTAACTGTACCGAGCTATGCATGTATAAGTCGTCGGTGTGTTTTACCGCAACTTGGCATATTTGCATATTTCATTTGCACATTTTGTGCTGTTTATGCTGTGCACTTGCTCTCGCCGTTGAGTTGAATTAGGAGAGGGAACATTTGTTGCGAGGCATTACTTCTCTGGACTTTGAGCCGAAGCGGGATTTTGAAATTGTAATCTGCATTTTATTCAGGCTCGAGAATTTCTGCATTACAATATGGTAAAAGAATACGCTTGTGTAATGGGGACCCGAAAGAAACTTCGGCACGTCATTACTTTCTGCATTACAAAATTCAATAAACTCATGTACCGTGCGGAAAATTAGGCCATTTCTTAAGAAAGTAAGGCAGGTTGTATTGGGTTTTTGAATGCATACAGGCGAGAGGTAATCCATTAATAATGGACGTAATAATGAGCATTTGCGCCACTGGGTTATGCTGTGTGCACGCATGTGCAATTACCCAGTGGCGCAAATGCTCATTATTACGTCCATTATTAATGGATTACCTCTCGCCTGTATGCATTCAAAAACCCAATACAACCTGCCTTACTTTCTTAAGAAATGGCCAAATTTTCCGCACGGTACATGAGTTTATTGAATTTTGTAATGCAGAAAGTAATGACGTGCCGAAGTTTCTTTCGGGTCCCCATTACACAAGCGTATTCTTTTACCATATTGTAATGCAGAAATTCTCGAGCCTGAATAAAATGCAGATTACAATTTCAAAATCGCTTATGGGTTGGTAATGTGCTTACATTACAACTTAATATACCTGGAACGCATTTTGCTGCTATATAATATGGATTACTTCCTTGTAGAGTAATTACATAAATAATGGAATACAAAATTAAATAAATAAACGCTCCAGTAATGTAGTTGTTTTTTATTTAAATTTTCATTCAAAAATTTTATTATTCAAAACAAAATCAAAAAAATAACAATATTTTTTTTTAACTTTTAATTATAAATTAATATTATAACATTTTCATCATTATTTGTATTATTAGGTTTTGTCTTATTGTCGAATTTTTGTTTCGCCAGCCGCCCTTTTTGAACGCGAAAACAGTTCCTGATGGTAGCGATGTAGCTCTTGTTGGTCCAGCCTTCGGTCTTAATAGCATCTGTTAATTAAAATTAATGTTAATTAATGTTAAATTATTATTTATTATTATATAAATGCTAAAATTGGCTTGATTGCAAGTCTTTTAATGTTTATGTACGCATATAATTACATGCATATGTATTTACATATGTACATATGTGTGTATATTGCACGTGCACATAAACTTTAGCGCGTAAAATAATTGCCACCGACAAATAAATTGACAAAATTGCAATATATGTGTATCCTTATGTGGGTACAATAATTGCTTTTTAACTAATTCAATGCAACAAGCCAATTTCACAAATATAAAATTATAACTCACTGCGAAAAACTTTCCTGTTTTGTTTACGTCCACCCAACACAAGAATTGCACAAAAGTGACGCGCGCCGCGTGTGTATCGAATACGAAAATCATCACACAGATGCAATTATGCATTAGTATTTACACTGTACACACAAGAGGAATAGGCATAGACAAAAATACCGAACGAAAGAACGCGTGCCACGCACAAAACGAAAAGTGCAAAAAACGAATGACAAAAATCGTTTCGTGAGTAGAGGGGAAGGGGCGTGCGAGAATTCGTTTTTATTTTGGCCATTACAAATGCGCTGAAAAAAAATCTCATAGGTAATGCATTACATTGTGGCTCGTACGTAATGCATTATTTCGACCGACCACATTTAGCCCAGCGCCACTGGGTAGCCGTTGAGCCGAGTTGGGAGAGAGACTAGTTTTGCTGAGAGGCATTATTTTCTGGACTTTGAGTCGAAGCTTGGCTTTGGATATACATCAGTGTTGCCAGGAGTTAAGCGTTTGCATAAGCTAGATTTTGAGTAAAAATAAGCTAAAATAAGCTAAAAACAAAATTGCAAAGAAAATGCAAGAAAACATATAATACAATATCATTAGGTTTTTCTTGAAGTTAAATTAGTTAACATATCATATCATCGATATCATATCATTATTTCCTTCCTCATTCATATGAATTTGTTTTTTTTTATTAAGACTAACATTATTTTTGTGATTGAGCCCATTGATGAAAAATGTTTTTTGGACGCCGAATGCTGCCTTATATCAAATACTTTTGCTGCTATTGTTGATTTGTTCTTTGTTACTTGAACTTTATTCTCATGATCGTGAATTTGTGATCATAAGAATAAAGTTAACGTAACAAAGAACAAGATCCGATATTTTTATGCCATGAAATATTTTAAAGCTATGAAATATTTCGTTGATGTCACGAAAACATTTATTGCTAGAATATGCTATATGAATTTTAAAATATGCTAGATTTCAGGCTATAAGCTATTTGCAAATTTTATAAGCTTTTTCATTTTCAAAAATGCTAGATCTAGCCTGAAATATGCTAAATTGGCAACACTGATATACATATATATTGATTTATGTATGTCTCTCCCCTCTCTCTCTTTTTTTTTGTGTTGAAAGAGTAAACAACCGTTAGCCCGAAAGCAGAAAGCGAAAAATGAATATTTAACAATTGTTATAATTTTAAAAATGCATTTGCAAAGGCCAAAGTCAACAGAAAATTTTTTTGACTTTGGTGGACTTGAACCCGCGCCACCGGTTTTGCAGTGGCCGACTGCAACCAGTGCGCCACGCTCGCGCCCGGTAAGCAACTGCTTAACCGGCACCTCGATACCTTTTGGTCGCTTCACTGCTTGCACTGCTTACTACTGTAAGCAGTCGACTACTTGCCTGCACTGCTTACTATTGTAAGCAGTCGACTACTTGCTGGTTAGTCTAAAAATAGCTTTGTATGACGTATGTATGTATTAGCGGCGGCAAATACAGAAATGTAAGCAAATTACATTTTTATTAAAATTTTGACTTTTTTTTTTTTATTGTTTTTTTAAATTGTTGGCATGCTATATCACTGATTTATATTGCCCTTTTGGTTTTCTTTGTGGGCGTGGTCATTGTAGGGTGGCTCAAAAATTTAAACCAAAAAAATTTAAAATTTTCCCTCTTTTAATTTCCTCGTTTGTTTATATTTTCTATTTCTGTTTATGACCAAAACTGGGCGTGGTCATTGTAGGTTGGAGACTCGGACACATTAGGGTGGCTCAAAAAAAAATTTTTTTTTTTTTTTTTTTTTTAAAAATTGGTTTATTTTTTTTTTCTTTTGTGCGTGGTTGTGCGTGCCTTTCTGGTGATTTCTTTGTTTCTTCCAAGTGGCCTGGTCACATTAGGGTGGACCCAAACCATAGTTTAAAAAAAAATTGTACACAAGTATTTTTTGGCCGAAAAAGTCAACTTTTTCGTTCTTTGAGCTAGAAATTTGAAAAAAAATATCAGAGATTTTGTTGAATTTTTCTCGATTTTTTTTGTTGTTTCTCAAATTTCCTGTTATTTCTCAATTTTTTTTTGGTTTTTTCTCAATTTTGCCACCAAAACCAATTTCTAAATAAAGTTAATTATTTTACCTAATTTTGCATTTTTTTGTTTTTTTGAAATTGTTTCTCAATTTTTTTAAATTAATTTTTGAAAATTTCACGTTTTTCCATTTCAAATTTTAGCGCGTAGAAAAAGTTCCAGTCGCTCTCAAGCTTGCATATTAACAGAGAAGAGTGCCACTGTTAAGCTGTTATACGCGTTTTCATTTCTTAACAGTGCACTATGGTAAAAAGTCCGATATTTTGGCATTAACATATATATTTATATAAATAACAAAGCTTTTAAAATCAAATCATATAATCATACTTACATTTTTTGCAAGACCATTAATTTGTCGAAAAAGTTTAGCTAAATGGTTTCTTGCACAGATCAGTTTATTTGGAACTTGAAGTAACACCCTTCGCATCCTGGAATCCGCGATTAATCCGCGATGAATCCGCGATCCGCAATTTTCGTGAAATGCAATTTGTGCCGTGGCGGGTTAACGTCAGACAATTTGGCAAACATTCAGCGTGTGACGTACAAAACTATTCCTATTAGCACATTCTCAGCTGCTCAGTTTCAGTTGGTCAGTCAAAGTGCTTTCAACATGGTTTACGAGCTCTATCAAGAAGTTGGTTTAATTACAATTTAAATTATTATTTTCATATATTCATTTATGTTGTGCTGTGGTGTTACCGCTTCACACAAGAAGAAATCCAGATACTATTAGTGTATTAGTGTATATCGTAGTGTATCAATTCTCGATCAATCCTCGATCAATCCGCGATGAATCC
>JBAMBK010000762.1:0-14277 GCA_037043435.1 Drosophila suboccidentalis | reverse complement strand
TTAAATAATTTATGTGTAAAACTTAATATTATTCGTCACAAAATTGGATATAAGAAATTTTGGGGCATGAAAATGTTTTCGTCACTAGACTTTTACCTCGTAAAGAGTAAAGTCTAATCCTTAAGGTAGAGAGTTGAAACTTCGTACAGTTCTTAGTAATAGTGTGTGTAGTAACTGTTTAAAATTTGAAACAGATCGGGCCACGCCCACTCAAGCCGCCCCTATAAGAAAGAGTTGTGAAGTAGTAATTTTTTGATTTTAAGCTCTCAGATTTCATTTTTAATGAACTACTTCTCAAAATTGATCACAAAATAATATTTAAATTTATTTTACTATATTAATTAATAATTAATAATTATTATTATTAATAATTATATTAACAAAAAAAAAAAAATATTTCAAAAAATTTTTAAATTATTCATTATTATAAGTCTGCAACATCTAATGAGTATGAAAAACATCTAATAAGTATTAATACCCTAGATGGGGACATGCCATTTTACTTTGCAAATGTGTAGCATGTCTTTCAGAGCCCAGTTTAATTAAAGATTTGAATAAAAGCCACTGTAAATGCTTAATTTTCAAATTGAAAACATTTCGGCCACATTTTGGCAAATATTTTCGCACGTAATTGTGAAAACTTTTGGCTTTTTGATTAATTTTGGCTCTCGTGTTTAGGTCATCATCATCCAATCCGACTTGACCGAAAATCCACTCAGATATTGCCTCTTCTGTCCTCTTGTTGCTCCATGCTTCGAGCAACTGAAAATTGCTGAAGACAAAAGTAGCTGCAATACATTCAATATTCCGGAAAACGCGCAAATTTGCGCAATGATAATTATTATTATCTTAAACTGTATATTTTCATTCAAAACGAGACATTTTTACTTTTTGGCACAGATTGGCAGGGAACTAGTTCTACTCCACAATTCACGAACACTGGGTTAAACTTTTCAACATAAATCGGTTTAACAACACAAGACACATAAGCAAGAAATAACACATGTTACACAATTTTTACTTGGGATTAATATTAAACATACCTTGCTCTTCATTATCCATTTTAAATATAATTAAAAGATAATTACTGTTCAAAATTACACAGCTTGAAACTTTTAAAAACTTTCGCACGTGGCAAATGTAAACAAAGCGCTGATATAATGTTTGACTTTGACGCCCTGGTACAACACCAGGGTCGCAACTCTACTTGTTTAATTTATCGATTAAGTGTGTTTGGAATATCTATTTTCAATATATAAAATCAAAATCACAAAAGCTTTTTATGACTTTTTGGACTTTATGCCAAAAAATCGGGCTTTCCGTCCAGTGTGCAATGTCAGCATCACTCCATCAGACTCGTCTGGGTGCCAGGACACACGGGAGTGTCTGGTAATGAGATGGCTGACGAGTGTGCTAGAGCCGGATCAGCGCTGCCGGCTAGTTGCGCGGTGACAGATATATGCAAGCCTATCCAGTATGCACTCTCGGAACTAACAAGAACCGAAAGGGCGACGGCAGATAGACACTGGGCAGCGATACTGGGCTGTCTTGTCTCAAAAGCACTCTGGCCAAGATACAACCCACAGCGAACTGCCGAACTCCTACACTTCAACAAGAACAGGATAAGGCTACTGACGGGGGTCTTGACAGGACATTGCCATATCGGCCGTATGGCACAGCGATATGGTGGGCCCTATCAAGACTTCTGTCGCAGCTGTGGGGACGAAGAAGAGATGGAAAGTGTCCAACACCTTCTCTGTGACTGTCCTGCACTTCAAAGAAGGCGGAACCGATTCCTCGGAAAACCCTTCTTTGTTGATCTGGGCAGTCTCGCGAATGTGCGGCTAGAAGACCTGGCACACTTTCTAGACTCCACTGGCTGGTTTCACGGGCGGCCGTAGCCCAAAGAGACCAGCGGGTTGACAACGAATTGACTCGACGTATCCTTCCCCATATCCCATCAACCCTTCCACACCCTTTTCGTTTCCTACAGTTTTGTCAGACATCGCAATGGGCCAATTGGCTTCTGGGTGCTCTCAACTTCGGTTGAGCTGTCTGGTCATCCTATCCTATCCTATTCTATGAAAAACTCTTTTGTTTCTTAAGATATCTCAACCACACTCACAGATTGTATGTTTGATACTGTCTTCTACATTCTGACCAAATTTTGTTAAGGTCGGATCGCTATATCAAATAGCTGCCATAGGAACAATCGGATGCAAATCAACCTTTAGTATCAAAAACTTTTTTGTTTCTTAAGATATCTCAACCAAACTCATAGATTGTATGTTTGACACTGTCTCCTACATTCTGACCAAAGTCGGATGACTATATCATATAGCTGCCATAGGAACAATCGGATGCAAAATAACCTTTGGTATGAAAAACTCTTTTGTTTCTTAAGATACCTCAACGAAACTCACAGATTGTATGTTTGATACTCTCTTCTACATTTTCACCAAATTTGGTCAAAATCGGATCGCTATATCATATAGCTGCCATGGGAACATTCGGATGCAAAATAACCTTTAGTATGAAAAACTTTTTTGTTTCTTCAGATATCTCAACCAAACTCACAGATTGTATGTTTGATACTGTCTTTTACATTCTGTCCAAATTTGGTCAAAGTCGGATTACTATGTCATTTTGCTGCCATAGGAACAATCGGATGCAAAATAACCTTTAGTATCAAAAACTTTTTTGTTTCTTAAGATATCTACACCAAACTCACAGATTGTTTGTTTGATACTGTCTCCTACATTCTGACCAAATTTGGTCAAAGTCGGATCGCTATATCATATAGCTGCCATAGGAACAATCGCATGCAAAATAACCTTTAGTTTGAAACACTTTTTTGTTTCTTAAGATATCTCAACCAAACTCACAGATTGTATGTTTGACACTGTCTCCTACATTCTGACCAAATTTGGATGACTATATCATATAGCTGCCATAGGAACAATCGGATGCAAAATAACCTTTGGTATGAAAAACTCTTATGTTTCTTAAGATATCTCAACGAAACTCACAGATTGTATGTTTGATACTGTGTTCTACATTTTCACCAAATTTGGTCAAAGTCGGATGACTATATCATATAGCTGCCATAGGAACAATCGGATGCAAAATAACCTTTGGTATGAAAAACTCTTGTTTCTTAAGATATCTCAACGAAACTCACAGATTGTATGTTTGATACTGTCTTCTACATTTTCACCAAATTTAGTCAAAGTCGGATGACTATATCATATAGCTGCCATAGGAACAATCGGATGCAAAACAACCTTTAGTAACAAAAACTTTTTTGTTTCTTAAGATATCTAAAAAAAACTCACAGATTGTTGGTTTGATACTGTCTCCTATATTCTGACCAAATTTGGTCAAAGTCGGCTGACTATATCATATAGCTGCCATAGGAACAATCGGATGCAAAATAACCTTAAGTATGAAAAACTTTTTTGTTTCTTAAGATTTCTCAACCAATCTCACAGATTGTTTGTTTGATACTGTCTCCTATATTCTGACCAAATTTGGTCAAAGTCGGATGACTATATCATATAGCTGAAATAGGAACAATCGGATGCAAAATAACCTTTAGTACGACAAACTTTTTTGTTTCTTAAGATATCTCAACCAAACGCACAAAATGTATGTTTGATACTGTCTTCTACATTCTGACCAAATTTGGTCAAAGTCGGGTAACTATATCATATAGCTGCCACAGGAACAATCGGATGCAAATCAACCTTTAGTATCAAAAACTTTTTTGTTTCTTAAAATATATCACAACCAAACTCACAGAGTGTATGTTTGATACTGTCTTCTACATTCTGACCAAAGTCGGATGACTATATCATATAGCTGCCATAGGAACAACCGGATGCAAAATAACCTTTGGTATGAAAAACTCTTGTTTCTTAAGATATCTCAACCAAACTCACAGATTGTATGTTTGTTACTTATTTCTACATTTTGATCAAATTTGGTCAAAGTCGGATCGCTATATCATATAGCTGCCATAGGAACAATTGGATGCAAAATAACGTTTAGTATGAAAAACTTTTTTTTTTCTCAAGATATCTCAACCAAACTCACAGATTGTATGTTTGATACTGTCTCCTACATTCTGAACAAATTTGGTCAAAGTCGGGTTACTAAATCATATAGCTGTCATAGGAACAATCGGATGCAAAACAACCTTTAGTATCAAAAACTTTTTTGTTTCTTAAGATATCTCAACCAAATTCACAGATTGTATGGTTGATACTGTCTCCTACATTCTGACCAAATTTGGTCAAGGTCGGATGACTATATCATATAGCTGCCATAGGAACAATCGGATGCAAAACAACCTTTAGTATCAAAAACTTTTTTGTTTCTTAAGGTATCTCAACCAAACTCACAGATTGTTTGATACTGTCTCCTACATTCTGACTTAATTTGGTCAAAGTCGGATGACTATATCATATAGCTGCCATAGGAACAATCGGATGCAAAATAACCTTTAGTATGAAAAACTTTTTTGTTTCTTAAGATATCTCAACCAAACTCACAGATTGTGTGTTTGATACTGTCTTCTACATTCTGACCAAATTTGGTCAAAGTCGGATGACTATATCATATAGCTGCCATAGGAACAATCGGATGCAAAACAACCTTTAGTATCAAAAACTTTTTTGTTTCTTAAGATATCTCAACCAAACTCACAGATTGTTTGTTTGATACTGTCTCCTACATTCTGACCAAATTTGGTCAAAGTCGGATGACTATATCATATAGCTGCCATAGGAACAATCGGATGCAAAATAACCTTTAGTATCAAAAACTTTTTTGTTTCTTAAGATATCTCAACCAAACTCACAGATTGTATGTTTGATACTGTCTCCTACATTCTGACCAAATTTGGTCAAAGTCGGATTACTATATCATATAGCTGCCATAGGAACAATCGGATGCAAAACAACCTTTAGTATCAAAAACTTTTTTGTTTCTTAAGATATCTCAACCAAACTCACAGATTGTATGTTTGATACTGTCTCCTACATTCTGACCAAATTTGGTCAAAGTCGGATGACTATATCATATAGCTGCCATAGGAACAATCGGATGCAAAACAACCTTTAGTATCAAAAACTTTTTTGTTTCTTAAGATATCTCAACCAAACTCACAGATTGTATGTTTGATACTGTCTCCTACATTCTGACCAAATTTGGTCAAAGTCGGATGACTATATCATATAGCTGCCATAGGAACAATCGGATGCAAAATAACCTTTAGTATGAAAAACTTTTTTGTTTCTTAAGATATCTCAACCAAACTCACAGATTGTATGTTTGATACTGTCTTCTACATTCTGACCAAATTTGGTCAAAGTCGGATGACTATATCATATAGCTGCCATAGGAACAATCGGATGCAAAATAACCTTTAGTATGAAAAACTTTTTTGTTTCTTAAGATATCTCAACCAAACTCACAGATTGTATGTTTGATACTGTCTTCTACATTCTGACCAAATTTGGTCAAAGTCGGATGACTATATCATATAGCTGCCATAGGAACAATCGGATGCAAAATAACCTTTAGTATGAAAAACTTTTTTGTTTCTTAAGATATCTCAACCAAACTCACAGATTGTATGTTTGATACTGTCTTCTACATTCTGACCAAATTTGGTCAAAGTCGGATGACTATATCATATAGCTGCCATAGGAACAATCGGATGCAAAATAACCTTTAGTATGAAAAACTTTTTTGTTTCTTAAGATATCTCAACCAAACTCACAGATTGTATGTTTGATACTGTCTTCTACATTCTGACCAAATTTGGTCAAAGTCGGGTTACTATATCATATAGCTGCCATAGGAACAATCGGATGCAAAATAACCTTTAGTATCAAAAACTTTTTTGTTTCTTAAGATATCTCAACCAAACTCACAGATTGTATGTTTGATACTGTCTCCTACATTCTGACCAAATTTGGTCAAAGTCGGATGACTATATCATATAGCTGCCATAGGAACAATCGGATGCAAAATAACCTTTAGTATCAAAAACTTTTTTGTTTCTTAAGATATCTCAACCAAACTCACAGATTGTGTGTTTGATACTGTCTCCTACATTCTGACCAAATTTGGTCAAAGTCGGATGACTATATCATATAGCTGCCATAGGAACAATCGGATGCAAAATAACCTTTAGTATGAAAAACTTTTTTGTTTCTTAAGATATCTCAACCAAACTCACAGATTGTATGTTTGATACTGTCTTCTACATTCTGACCAAATTTGGTCAAAGTCGGATGACTATATCATATAGCTGCCATAGGAACAATCGGATGCAAAACAACCTTTAGTATCAAAAACTTTTTTGTTTCTTAAGATATCTCAACCAAACTCACAGATTGTTTGTTTGATACTGTCTCCTACATTCTGACCAAATTTGGTCAAAGTCGGATGACTATATCATATAGCTGCCATAGGAACAATCGGATGCAAAACAACCTTTAGTATCAAAAACTTTTTTGTTTCTTAAGATATCTCAACCAAACTCACAGATTGTATGTTTGATACTGTCTCCTACATTCTGACCAAATTTGGTCAAAGTCGGATGACTATATCATATAGCTGCCATAGGAACAATCGGATGCAAAACAACCTTTAGTATCAAAAACTTTTTTGTTTCTTAAGATATCTCAACCAAACTCACAGATTGTATGTTTGATACTGTCTCCTATATTCTGACCAAATTTGGTCAAAGTCGGATGACTATATCATATAGCTGCCATAGGAACAATCGGATGCAAAATAACCTTTAGTATGAAAAACTTTTTTGTTTCTTAAGATATCTCAACCAAACTCACAGATTGTTTGTTTGATACTGTCTGCTACATTCTGACAAATTGGTCAAAGTCGGATGACTAATCATTAGCTGCCATAGGAACAATCGGATGCAAAATAACCTTTAGTATGAAAAACTTTTGTGTTTCTTAAGATATCTCAACCAAACTCACAGATTGTATGTTTGATACTGTCTCCTACATTCTGACCAAATTTGGTCAAAGTCGGATGACTATATCATATAGCTGCCATAGGAACAATCGGATGCAAAATAACCTTTAGTATGAAAAACTTTTTTGTTTCTTAAGATATCTCAACCAAACTCACAGATTGTATGTTTGATACTGTCTTCTACATTCTGACCAAATTTGGTCAAAGTCGGATGACTATATCATATAGCTGCCATAGGAACAATCGGATGCAAAATAACCTTTAGTATGAAAAACTTTTTTGTTTCTTAAGATATCTCAACCAAACTCACAGATTGTATGTTTGATACTGTCTTCTACATTCTGACCAAAATTTGGTCAAAGTCGGATGACTATATCATATAGCTGCCATAGGAACAATCGGATGCAAAATAACCTTTAGTATGAAAAACAACTCCAGAGAAACTAATTAAGCAGTACGTCAGCATCCCGTACATAAATAACATTACAAACAGAGCTACATTAGAAAAACTTATACCAAAAGACAGCACAGATCACATTACATATGCATACAAAGCTCATAAAACAACAAGAAATTTGTTTACAAACACGAAAGACAAAATTGACAGAGAAAAGCAAAACAATGTAATATACGAAATCAAGTGCAATGGAAAAGAAGGAGAAGAGTGCAATAAAGTTTACATTGGCACAACAAAACGATCGCTCGCTACAAGAGTAACAGAGCATAAAGGAGACGCGAAGAACAAAAAGACAACGACAGCATTAGCACAGCATCTAACGGACACTGACCACACAGCTGACTTTGTTGACGTCAAGGTGCTTGACATTGAGAGGAGAGAGCGAACAAGACTGACGCTGGAGAGCTTGCGAATACAGCAAAAAGGAGACACTGCGATTAATCACAAAGAAGACATAGACCAAACGAATTACATTTACGCTGCTGCAATAGCCAAAAACAACTGGAGGAGAAACAAACAAACCTGACGACAAATAATAAGTTACACAACTTATTAAAGTATGGACAACAACGGCAATATTAGAAGTAGGATTGACGACACCAATATAGGCAAAAACAAATAACAACAAAAATAAATGTATGTATCAGTGTAATTATCGTATGTTTATGTATATGTAAATGAAATGTAACTCTTTGTGTTTTTTACAACAATAAAATCAGACTCCCTGATGAAGATGGCAAAGACCATCGAAACGCGTAGGAGGAAAATTGAAAATTAAAATGTTTTTTTAATTTTACAATGAGACACACTGGCCAGATCAACCCAGCAAAACAGCAACAACACAAAAACTTTTTTGTTTCTTAAGATATCGCAACCAAACGCACAGATTGTATGTTTGATACTGTCTTCTACATTCTGACCAAATTTGATCAAAGTCGGATGACTATATCATATAGCTGCCATAGGAACAATCGGATGCAAAATAACCTTTAGTATCAAAAACTTTTTTGTTTCTTAAGATATCTCAACCAAACTCACAGATTGTTTGTTTGATACTGTCTCCTATATTCTGACCAAATTTGGTTAAAGTCGGATGGCTATATCATATAGCTGCCATAGGAACAATCGGATGCAAAATAACCTTTAGTATCAAAAACTTTTTTGTTTCTTAAGATATCTCAACCAAACTCACAGATTGTTTGTTTGATACTGTCTCCTACATTCTGACCAAATTTGGTTAAAGTCGGATGACTATATCATATAGCTGCCATAGGAACAATCGGATGCAAAATAACCTTTAGTATGAAAAACTTTTTTGTTTCTTAAGATATCTCAACCAAACTCACAGATTGTATGTTTGATACTGTCTTCTACATTCTGACCAAATTTGGTCAAAGTCGGATGACTATATCATATAGCTGCCATAGGAACAATCGGATGCAAAATAACCTTTAGTATGAAAAACTTTTTTGTTTCTTAAGATATCTCAACCAAACTCACAGATTGTATGTTTGATACTGTCTTCTACATTCTGACCAAATTTGGTCAAAGTCGGATGACTATATCATATAGCTGCCATAGGAACAATCGGATGCAAAATAACCTTTAGTATGAAAAACTTTTTTGTTTCTTAAGATATCTCAACCAAACTCACAGATTGTATGTTTGATACTGTCTCCTACATTCTGACCAAATTTGGTCAAAGTCGGATTACTATATCATATAGCTGCCATAGGAACAATCGGATGCAAAATAACCTTTAGTATCAAAAACTTTTTTGTTTCTTAAGATATCTCAACCAAACTCACAGATTGTATGTTTGATACTGTCTCTCTACATTCTGACCAAATTTGGTCAAAGTCGGATGACTATATCATATAGCTGCCATAGGAACAATCGGATGCAAAACAACCTTTAGTATCAAAAACTTTTTTGTTTCTTAAGATATCTCAACCAAACTCACAGATTGTATGTTTGATACTGTCTTCTACATTCTGACCAAATTTGGTCAAAGTCGGATTACTATATCATATAGCTGCCATAGGAACAATCGGATGCAAAATAACCTTTAGTATGAAAAACTTTTTTGTTTCTTAAGATATCTCAACCAAACTCACAGATTGTATGTTTGATACTGTCTCCTACATTCTGACCAAAGTCGGATGACTATATCATATAGCTGCCATAGGAACAATCGGATGCAAAATAACCTTTAGTATGAAAAACTTTTTTGTTTCTTAAGATATCTCAACCAAACTCACAGATTGTATGTTTGATACTGTCTTCTACATTTTCACCAAATTTGGTCAAAATCGGATCGCTATATCATATAGCTGCCATAGGAACAATCGGATGCAAAATAACCTTTAGTATGAAAAACTTTTTTGTTTCTTAAGATATCTCAACCAAACTCACAGATTGTATGTTTGATACTGTCTTCTACATTCTGACCAAATTTGGTCAAAGTCGGATCACTATATCATATAGCTGCCATAGGAACAATCGGATGCAAAATAACCTTTAGTATGAAAAACTTTTTTGTTTCTTAAGATATCTCAACCAAACTCACAGATTGTATGTTTGATACTGTCTCCTACATTCTGACCAAATTTGGTCAAAGTCGGATGACTATATCATATAGCTGCCATAGGAACAATCGGATGCAAAATAACCTTTAGTATCAAAAACTTTTTTGTTTCTTAAGATATCTCAACCAAACTCACAGATTGTATGTTTGATACTGTCTCCTACATTCTGACCAAATTTGGTCAAAGTCGGATTACTATATCATATAGCTGCCATAGGAACAATCGGATGCAAAACAACCTTTAGTATCAAAAACTTTTTTGTTTCTTAAGATATCTCAACCAAACTCACAGATTGTTTGTTTGATACTGTCTCCTACATTCTGACCAAATTTGGTTAAAGTCGGATGACTATATCATATAGCTGCCATAGGAACAATCGGATGCAAAATAACCTTTAGTACGAAAAACTTTTTTGTTTCTTAAGATATCTCAACCAAACGCACAGATTGTGTGTTTGATACTGTCTTGTACATTCTGACCAAATTTGGTCAAAGTCGGATTACAGATTGTATGTTTGATACTGTCTTCTACATTTTGATCAAATTTGGTCAAAGTCGGATCGCTATATCATATAGCTGCCATAGGAACAATCGGATGCAAATTAACCTTTAGTATGAAAAACTTTTTTGTTTCTTAAGATATCTCAACCAAACGCACAGATTGTATGTTTGATACTGTCTTCTACATTCTGGCCAAATTTGGTCAAAGTCGGGTGACTATATAATATAGCTGCCATAGGAACAATCGGATGCAAAATCACGTTTAGTATGAAAAACATTTTTGTTTCTTAAGATATCTCAACCAAACTCACAGATTGTATGTTTGATACTGTCTTGTACAATTCTGAACAAAATTTGGTTAAAGTCGGATGACTATATCATATAGCTGCCATAGGAACAATCGGATGCAAAACAACCTTTAGTATCAAAAACTTTTTTGTTTCTTAAGATATCTCAACCAAACTCACAGATTGTTTGTTTGATACTGTCTCCTATATTCTGACCAAATTTGGTTAAAGTCGGATGACTATATCATATAGCTGCCATAGGAACAATCGGATGCAAAATAACCTTTAGTATCAAAAACTTTTTTGTTTCTTAAGATATCTCAACCAAATTCACAGATTGTATGTTTGGGACTGTCCTTTACATTCTGACCAAATTTGGTCAAAGTCGGATTACAGATTGTATGTTTGATACTGTCTTCTACATTTTGATCAAATTTGGTCAAAGGCGGATCGCTTCATCAAATATTCTTCGTTGATCTGAATTAAGCTGAGCGATCTGTTCCGAAATAGAAAGACTGTTTTCATTTAAAGCTAGATTGTCCATGTCATTTAGTTCATTTTCTAATAATACCTCAAATCCGGCAATATTCTCACACTCTTCATCTTCATGATTTATGCTCTGGTTTTCCATTGCATTAGATACTCTTGTTAACTCGTTTTCAAATTCTTCTCTTATTTTTACCAATTCATCCAATTTTTCATGATATCGCATTGCATCAACCAACTCATCTTTACATTTTGCAAACGCATCAACATAGTTTTCTAAGCCACATTTAAGATCTTCAATATTACGCCAGGGCTTAAATAACAGTAATAGCCCGTAATAATAGTTTTCTGGTTGCATTTTTCTGTTTGTCTTATAATGGTTAATTAAATATGGATTTTTACGTTTGCGTAAGTAACAATTTTCATAGGGATACCAAATAACATGCTTTAAAGTAGGTTTTACTTTCACAATATCGAAAAATCTCGTAAAATCGTAAAGGTTCATTTGCTCTAAATCTATAGGACGATTAGGATAATGCTCGTCGACCCAGCTTGGAAAAAATATATCAGTGTCATCGTCCTGCATATTTTTAAGCTCACTCCTTGGTTTAACTCTTCGACTTCTTTCTGGACGTATATCTATCATTCTTATAACTGTATTTTCATCAGTTCCAAATAAGGACAGCTGCAGCAATGTATCAGCTGCTTCAAGGGCTCCACACTCCCGATTTGATAATGAGCGCATTGCAAATCTCCATAAATTACTAGCAACAGATCTATTTTCAAAAAAATCTCTAAAGTCATCTGTTGCAAAGGATTTTTCAGGCTTAGTTTGATATTTACAAACATAGGTGCTTAGTGAGCCAGACTTTTCGCCTATAAATTGAATATCCATGTTTCCACACCAAGCAAGCAAAACTGGTGCATTATAATCATTTATATTCTTCTCTAATTCATTCCTTGGCAAATCATACAATCGTGTCTTTGTCAGCTTACGACGACCTAGAATTGATTTTGCAACGCTATGCATAACTAAACAGTCTCCAGTTTTTCTTGGGAAGCTAAATCGGCATATATTTGTTGATTTTCCTTTCTTATTTTTCGTGCGTCGCATGCAATAATTATTGTGTATATGTGTTTGATATTTACAAACTCGATTATAAAGAGTTGGAAAAGTTTCTTTTGGCGGAAGGCGACAAGTTATATATTTATTTATAAAGGCAGCAACCTCCTCCTGACTTGACTTGTCAATAATAGGCGCGTTTTTAATCCATAAAAGTGTGTGAAAATGTTGCATACCTCTTGACTGATACTCTAGACGCCAAGCATAATGATCGATTTCTCCAAGAGGCTTATCTTTGGACAGTAGGAATTTTAACATAGCCTTAAATTTCATATTCATAAACAGTGATACACTGACAGGATCAGCAGCAATAAGACTGGATATTGTTCGTGATTTTTTATTTAAAATGTTGTTTCTTATGCACAGAAAATCGTGAAGATCATCCCAATGATATTCGCTAGGACTAAGCGTTAAGAAAAATGTTGCGGGTCCATAATTTTCGATCATACAATTTAAATCATTTTTTCTTATCCTCCAGAACTGTTCTGTGTTTCGTAGCCGACCAAATATTGTTGATAAATTATTATTTATTTCTTTATTGTCTTCTATCATTCTCATAAAGTTGTTTTTGTTAAGATTTTTTGTGGACGATGTTATATTAAGCTTATGAAATATGCCCGCATTAAGTTGCCGTATATTTGTTTGATTTAGTAAATAGAATAAATACTGCTGATTCAATCGAAATCTACTATGCTTGCATTTTAAAATCCATTTTATAAATTCTCCTGGCTTCAATTGAACTTCTCGTTGCTGACCTTGACCATTTCGTCCGCTACAGAAAATATCAGGAAAGCATTTCAGATCCAAACTATCATCTCGATTATCAATACAATCATCAATAACTTTTAAAACTTGATATACTGTGGCAGGCTCAGCACAAGTTTTTCTTTCTATAATTGGATATATAGTCATATTTTCATAAAAATCATCTGAAGCATTTTTTTGTGTAAGCATTGCCTTATCGTTAGGATCATTTACTTCCAAATCATGTTCGTTAATGTTATTATCAGAATCTGTATTTGTATTCGCTGAATTTGAATCATATATACAGTCTACATTAACACCATCTAGAAGGGCTTCTGCATTATAAGGAAGCGTAATATCAGAATACAGTGAATTATTATTTTTTAGCCACTTTAACGCTTCAAAAATTTTTTTTATATCAATTAGTGATTGCCATACATTTCTAGTTTTGTTTGGAATACCTCTTACTATAACTGTTATATCTTGATTTTTTAGAATCGCTTCTTCTGGACTCGGAAGCTTTTTCAAAGTATTTTCAAGGGGTAATGGTAAATGAAAAACTCGTCCCTTAATTTTCTTAATAACTTCGGAGCTTGGTCGTTGCTTATTATGTCCACCCATAACTGTGTCCATTCGAGCAATCACTTGAAACGCTTTTGCTCGTTGAATAAATAATTTTTCAAACTCATTTAGACATGAAATGCATTCTGGGACTGAATCAAATTGTAAGTTATTAAGTACGCACGTCGGAGGTATTGACCCATTCTTAAGTTTCAAAAGGCAGAATTGACATATGCGCATATCAGTGAAAAAAGATTCTTCCTCATTTTCATAATAATGTAGTAAATCTTGGAAGTGATGTGATTTATCCCACAAATAGTCAGGAATTTCTTTCAAGTTTTCTGCAGAGCATAACGTTAAGCATGAAGCGCATGGATGTATTGGCCACATATTACGGCACTCATTTTTTTTAAGCTCCGTAAATGCATGTACATACTCATCCCATATTTCACCTTCATGACTAAAGGGAAAGGAGTCTACCGAATAGCTTTTGGTTTTAAAATTTATCTGATCAGCTGTA
>JBAMBK010000761.1:0-13129 GCA_037043435.1 Drosophila suboccidentalis | reverse complement strand
CTTTCCCAGTTTCACCTGTGCGTGCATTCGCTTCAGCTCGTCTCCACTGTCGATTATAACTCACTTTTATGTTTGACACATATACTTCGCTGATGGAAACTCCACTTCGTTCACTTTATTGCCGCTTTGGCATTTTTATACCTTGACTGTATGGCACAAACATTTAATGGCTTTATGCAATCGCCAAAGCGCATGAGGCTGAAGAGGGAAATGGAATACGAGGGGGAGAGGGGCGCCTAACTCTGTTCAGCTCACTTAAGTTGAGTTCAGCTGTTCATCATCGTCGGCGTCGTCATCATTTCCATCAGGCTGAATAGCTTTTCAAATGCCAAATTTATGCAAATTTGTTAGCTAACACGGGACAGCGAGAGAGAGAGAGGGAAAGACTAAATAGTGAGAAGGAGAGGGAGCAGGAGAGAGGTTGCATGAAAGAGGATGGCGATTTGCACATGAATATTTGTGGCAGCGGCTTCAGGCGCGGCACATATGCGAAATTGTGCCTTTTGCCGAGTTTTTGAATTGCCATTTTCCGTTTGCTCAACGTTTGACGTGGGCAGGTGCCCTAGAAAAGCTGGTGGAAAGCGGGGGCGATTCAAAAAATACACTTAAAGAAAAAAAACAATAATCCACCGACACTCTCAAGATTCCCTATTTTTATTAATATTTTTAAATATATTTTTCACATAAGAACTATACATTTTATGTAAAACATTAAATTTCTAAGCTAAAATATATATTAGCAAATCGAATATTTTACGCCTATATTCAAACAAGTCGGTTTCTATTTTAATCTGAGCTGAAAATAAAATAAATAATTAAAAACGTTATTAGGTAATTTGAATTTTAAAATTCTTTTTAACTGAAAATGAAACTTGTAATCCAATTTTTCAATCGACTTAAATTTTTTTTTTTTCAATACAATACTGATATTTTTGTGCTGTGTAGTAATTGAGGAAAAGAGCAGAAAAGCGGGAAGAGAAGGAGAGGGATAGATTGTGACTGTTTGTGGCATGGCGTACGGCACACGTCGGTTTTTGTACTGCCTTCAATCATCAATCAATTTTTTCAGCACGTGCTCTGCGCACCCACTGTAGCTGCCTTTACAGTTGCCCTTTGCCTTTGCATACTTTAAGGCTTACGAGAAATGCACGTAACGGTTGCCTTGCCGTTTGCCTAGCCAATTTAGGCAAAGTTCTCAACTGGAAGCATAATTCATGCTGCAAGTTGCAAGTTGTTGGACGGGCGCGTTTAAATGTGCATCACGTAAATGCCAAACAAGACGCAGTCCAGGTCCACGTCCAAGTCCACGTCCTTGTTATTTGTAGTCGCTGCACACGTGTGTGTGTCCAGGTAAATGCCCCATGTCCAGTCTAGTCGAGGTAACTCAAAGCTTAAAGTCAGAGTCTCTCTATGGCATACTTTCGCTTAATTTAAAGAGAATGGGAGAGAGAGAGAAGTAGAAATATGGAATGCTTCAAAGTTACAGTTTCGTTAAGCAACGCCTTATTTTAGGGGTAAGTTGATTAACTGACTGATTTCAAGCTCAAATGCTAGAAGTATTGCATTTGTATTGAGGATCTTTTTCTTCTTCTTGGGTGCATTTTTTAGGGACTATGGAAAGTATCATAACAGTACTTTAATATATAGCAACCGACTTATTAATGATAATGATGAAATATTTTACTTAACGCTTATCTGCATTGTTTGGCGTTTCCTGTCATTCTTTACTGTTGCGCGTGTTGTTGTTCGGTGTTGTTATTGTGAAATTAAGCAATTTAATTATATTCATATGCAAAATATGCGAGCTGTTGCAGAAAGGTAAACAAACGTCGCCTGCAATAAGTGCCGCATTGGGGCAAGTGCCGGCGACAATTGCAATTAATTGCATATTTAAAACGATTCCAGATTAAAACCGCAGACAACGTAAATAACAACAACAACAACAACTTATACAAAAAACAGAAAACAATAACAACAGTCTATGGCTGAGTAAAAAATTAATTGCTCTTTATGACAAAAATTAACAATTATGACAATAAAAATTTTAAAATCATATTGCGACAAAAATAATTAAGGACATGATATACGCACAATGTACAATGGCAATTCAATCTTATTGATATAAGCGGGACGCATCGGACAGAGACACAATAAAAACGTTTAATATCAATATTTAAAGAGATAATATGCAAGAATGATAAGTTGATCACAAAATTTACTGCTGCGGATGGGCAATTAAAGGGAAAGCAACCTACTTTTAATTAAAAATAATCAATATTTATTTAATTAATTGAATAAAGATATTAAATAAATAAAAATAAACGGAAAGATTACTCATCGAATATTTTTTAACATTTTTATGATATCCCCATTAATTCACCAGAAATCTAGATTTTAAATGATTTTAGCAGCAACATTTTAAATTTTATTTTATTTGCCACATTTAAATATGTCAAATTTTATAAATTTAAGAGTCCTAACTGCTGCAAACTAAGCTACGCTTGAATTATACTCTTAACTCCCCCTAAAACTTACCAATGCAATCTGCTCACATTTCAAAAATTGATGGTTGTAAGGGTACAAACTTGCTGTTTTGATTCATTTGTACGTTTGCAGCTTGGTCTAATGTACCAGTTTCAAGTTTGTCAGTCAGTCTGTGAGTCAGTCAGACAGTCATGTTGTCGCCTTGTCCGTTCGTTAGAGCATAGCAAAATGCGTGCGACTACAACACGCGGCTGCTTAGGTTGTTGTTGATGCCACATGGGCGAGTCCACGTCCACACCCACGCCCATTCCACTTAGTTGCTTAGTTGTTAAGCTATGCAACATGCAGCAAACTACAAAATCAAGTTGCATGTGTTGCAATTCCTGCTTCTTTCGCTGCATTTGTTGCTGTTTACTAGCGACGACCAGAGAAGATACCATTTGAATTTTGATAAAATGCAGGGCGGATATTCCCTAACAGCTCTACACATTTCATTTTTTATTTCGCTTGCAGCTTTGTTACATGACATTCATTGATATTTTGAGCAAGCGTAAATTCCATTTAATTTTCTGTAAACTGACTGCAAATGCAGTTTACAAGTTCTGCTCAACAGGCCCGTCCTCTCAACCTCTTCTTAGGCTGTAATGCGTGAGCGCAAGCTCAACACAGAACTTGGACTTACATTTAAAGTGATCAACTGAAAACGGTACAAGAATTCATATTTAACATTGCTCCGCATTTTGGGTCACTTGAAATATTTCAGATAAATTAAATAATGCATTTTTGTACTCATTGACTGCCATTTATCTTCTCAATTATTAGAATATTCGTAATTTTATTATTTTTATGACTAAATTCATTCATAAAGATCCCATAATTCTGTTTCAAAATCAATGATTTTGAATCGTCCATCGGTTCTTTTTGTTTTCAAATTGACTTTGAAGTGCCTTCATTTAGAAAATTACAATTACGGCTTTTATAGTTCCTAAAATCAACGAATCAAAAATTACATTAAAATAAAATTATGCTTACAATTTTAAAAGTTCAGCAATTTTCTCAATGAGGAGACTTAGTTTCAAATTGAATAATTTTGGAATAATTTTTTGGAATAATTTGTTGGAATAATTTTTATTTTTATATTAATTTTAAATTAAAAAGTTACGATTACTCTCAACTTTGCTTTATTATACCCGTTACTTATAAAAATAAGTAAAAGAGGATATTGTACTCGTTGCAATGTATGTAACAGGGAGAAGGAAACATCTCCGACATTATAAAGTATATATATTCTTGATCAGCATCAACAGACGAGTCGATATAGCCATGTCCGTCTGTCCGTCTGTCTGTCCGTCTGTGTGAGCGCCTAGATCTTAGAGACTATAAGAGCTAGAGCAACCAAATTTTGCACACAGATTTCTATAAGCCCTACGCAGATCAAGTTTGTTTCAAAATTTTTCCACGCCCCTTTCCGCCTTCGCAAATTGCGAAAAACCACCATTCGCACAGTTTTTAAGATATTACGTTTTTTTTGTAGTTTTCGTTAACTACTGTTAATAACTATCATCCTACTAAATTGCAATAAGATGGGACAAATAGAACAATGGTAATGTATGATTAAAATTTTTATGCAATGTAAGTGCCTAAAAGCATTCAATAAAAATATTTTTAATTTAGTTAAATAAGTAACGGGTATCCTATAGTCGGGTGCTCGACTATAGCCTTTCCCACTTGTTTTTTATTAATATTTTCAACTTAAAACTGCGGTTAAATGACCGATTTTAATTATACACGTGGAGTGCAATTATTTATATTTAAATTACTGGCGAATAGAGTTTAATTATAGACCTGTATTTCCACTTAACTTTCGTGTTTTGTGTGTGTATAGAAATCGCATTTGACAAAACTGAGAGCCCGTTCGCGCGTGCATATTTAATCAAGTTTTTATTTGAGTTTGCTTAGCTTAGTTAGTTGGCACTGGTGGGCGGTTTCCTGGGGGGAAGGGGGCGTGGTCTGCCAACTTTGTTGCCGAACAAACACTGGTATTCATAGTTCATACGCGATTGTTGCGCTGCCATTTAAAACTTTGAACCCTTTTCGCACTCGCATAAATCACTGGGACGCCGTGCAGTATGCAACATTATTTGTGCTGCAACGCTGTAAATACCAGGGTAGCTTTATGGCTGTAAAAACTGAAACTATATCAAGTTTGCCGCTCCTTTTTCTATTTTTCGTCCTCTGCTTTTACGCACTCACCTGCATGTTGCAGTTGCTCAGAATAATAGTAAAACTCAGTTCGGGGTTTGGTTAGACTCAAAGTTGACACCGAGTTTAGAAGCCTTTGGCTGTGTTTTATTAACCCCCAGTGATCGATTGCCGCGGCATTGCGTCGCATAAGGTTTAACGAAGTCGGCGCCAAAAGTTGTCGTTATTTACAAGGTTTTTTTAATGGTAAACTCCGAAAAGGTGCGGACTTTGGTACAAACTTTAACAGCTCTGCTAAATTATGGGATTTTAGCGGGATAACGTAGTGTGCGATTTTTTAATGATGGTTGATGATGTTGAAATTAAAGGTCAAATTTAAAAGTTTTTTTTTAATATTTTCCAAAGGAAAATATTATTCTTATTGACTATAAATCTCTGCATTTATTTAAATTATTCTTTTAACTCAATTTTAATTCCTAAAATTTATAATTTCAGTAGTGAATCAATTTCACTTTAAATATTTGACACTCTCGACCCCAAGACTTGATACTAGTTTGTACAATATCTTACTTAAGATTTCTTTATAAGGTCCTAAGAGCCAGCAGGTTTGCACAATTTGGTTAATGACAGCAGTCAACAGCCGAAGGCGATTTCGACGTCGACGTCGGTGCCGTTGCACTTGAAGTGAAGCAATGTCGTCATCGTCATCCTCGTCGTCGTCCTTGTCTGCTTGTCGTATGCATCAGCTCGCTGCTCGTTGTACTAAATTATGCAGAGGTCAATCAACTTACGCTGATTGGAGCCCCACAAAGTGGCGAGTGTCAAGTGGAGCTAACCCAAAGCCACAGAGTCGCGGGTGTGTGGCCGGGCAATAAATCAAGCCTCGACTGCATTGACGACGCCGAATCCTTGGATATGCCTTCTAGTTCCTTCCACTGATGTTCCCTATTTGGCTATTAGAAGTGTTGCCCCACGGTTTGCTTGGATGCATTCGCTGCTTGTATGCGGTTTAACAACAAAATTTTTAGAACTTCTATTTTTCTCTCTCCTTTAGAACACTTTAAAGGCCTTACCTTAAATTCGTTAACACCCATATTAATAAAATAAGAAGGAAAGCAGTAGGCTAAAGAAATGACAGCACATATGCCTGGCTCACAGTCTCTCAGGGTTTCTTCACACACACAGAGACTCAAACTGAATATGCCTCCTCATCAATATCATATTTATGCTTGGCTGCCAACAAACAATTGAAAACAATACAAAATACTTAGTAATTCTTTGGTTTTTGTTGTTGTTGGCATTCCCGCTTCTCCTGTCCTTCCCTTTAGCTGGGTTCAGTCTCGGCATATTTTATTCTTCTTGCTTCGACTTGGCCTTGTGCCAGAAATTCTTTGTATTTTTGTATTCTTTTGTTATCGCTTTTTCAGGTCCTTGTTTTCATCTTGGGTTTGCTAGATACTTCGAGTAGATAGTTCCGACTGGGCGAAGTGGGAGGCGTGGCAATGGGCAGGTGGACCGTGGGGCATAGTTTCGGTTTAGGCCGTTATGCATATTTGCCATTTGTGTGCCCCCGAATTTCTGTTTGTATGCCAAAAATGTGGCTCATGTGTTGTCGATTGTTGATGATGTGGGAATTAGGTACGAATTGGGCTCATGCAGGTGCGTCATTGTTGTGCACACCTAATTCTATGTAAATAAGCTAATTCAACCTTATGAAACTCGATTTAAGTACAATAGTCTTTGTAGAGTAGCTTTGAAATATAAAAAGTATGTTTAAAATTTAACTAGAGATTACTGTGACTCTTTACTTACTTCTTTAAATAACATTGACCAATTTTCTAATGCAATCCATTTTCTATTTTATTTTACAGGTAAGTTTGTTTTAAGTACACTTAAAAATGTGTATTCATTAAATAAGTAAGTAAATATTCTTAATATTTTCCTACAACTAGTTAAAAACTAATCTTATCCCTTTAAATGTCAAAAAATGTCTCCAATCTATAGAATTCCTCTTTATCTTCTCCCATTGTAATATGCTTAGCTTTGATTCAAATATATAAAGCACTATTCAATCTTTGGTTTGTTCGATAGTGTATTGCTGAGAGTTGTACGAATTCTTTTTTTTCCAAGACTTAGATTAACTACTTGACATTTGATTTCAAACGCACTCTGAATGAAAGAAAAGGACTTCAGGCTCACACAATAATATCCTGTCTGAGTGGCTTTTGCAAGTGAGAAAACAAGTCGAAAAAACACAAGAGAAAGGCAAAATCTAACCACTGCCCACAAATGAAAAGATCAGACTACGGCAAACGTTGTGGTAAACAAAAGACAACTGCAAAGTTCATGAGGGCACATGTTTATTAATGTCCTCAATGTAAGAACAAGCAAAATACGATAAAAAGGAACTGAAGAGAAATTGTCAGCTAAATTACGGAAAGGCAGACGGGCTTCAACACGCAGACGTTAGAATTTTTGGTCTTAAAGTCGATGCGGACGTCGTCGTACCCGCAGACAGACTGGCAGACGAGGCAGACGAGGCAGACGGAGCAGACTGGCAGGAGTCGACCACACATTTAGGCAGGATATTGATTGATTTATTGCGTGCAGGAGACCGCCAAGGCGTCTTCCGTCACACAATGAATGTCGCAAAGCGGTGGCAAGAGAGCGTTCCAAACACTTAAGGGATATTAAATGAAGAGCTTGTTTTTTTCAGAAACGTGTAAGAAAGAAACCGAATAAGCGGAGAGATTAAGCATCGAAGATTTTCTGGCGGTTTTTATGCCCATTTTATTTGATTGCAGAAGGAATTGGAAATTGAAACCGATACAGCTTTGTATTTTTGTATTTTTGATGAAATTTAAGCCTCGGTTAATGTAAATGCTACTTAATCCTATTGCTTTAGTCAGATCATATAGCTATCATTTGAGAAGATCGGTTAAAAATCAATTTTAAGTATTGTAAGAATCGCATTATGTTGACAGACTTAACTAAGTTAACAGAGTGCTAAAATTATTAATAGCGACGCCGTCAATCCTTTTTTTTTTGTATTATTTTACAGTAGAATACCAGTCTTTCAGTAGGGATGTCAACAAAAATTTATTAATCGATTATTGAATCATATGATTAATTTAAGCTACGCGACTATTAATTGCAATTAATCGACGAAAAATAAAAATAATCGATTAATCAAATGATTAATTTTTTTTATAGTTTTTTAAAATATTGTTTAATGCAATGCCATTGTATAGCAAAAAAAATTAAGAACAATAATAAGATGCCCAAAAAATATAAATACAGTGGCTCACAGCTTAAAGTAAGCAGATCAAATTTTGACATTTAAGGCTTATTTGAGCCGTTATCGTTAACATTTTGGAATCAATGGAAAGGTCATTTAATTCCGTTTGAATGACACAGAACTTTCTTTAACCCATTGAGTACCCTTCGAAAATTTCAAATTTATGTAAAAGTCTACTTTTTCAACTTTTTTCCTCGATCTTTAACAACAAATATTTTGATGCAGACAAATTTTTCAAAAATTCTAAAAGTCACTGCAAAAAAAATATTTTTGCTAGTATTTTTTATGATTTTTTTGAAAATTGCTAAAAAGACACTTTTTGTATGAAAAGTAGAAAAATGGGATAAAATAGTCATTTTTACGATTTTCAAAAAATTATAAAAAGTACAAGCAAAAATATTTTTGAAAATCTTTACTTCGTATTCATTTTGGATAATTTTTTGATTTTAAGCTCTCAGATTTCATTTTTAATGAACTGCTTCTCAAAATTGTATCACAAAATAATATTTAAATTTATTTTACTATAATATATAAACAAAAAAAAAAAAAATGTTTCAAAAAATTTTTAAATTATTCATTATTATAAGTCTGCAACATCTAATGAGTATGAAAAACATCTAATAAGTATTAATACCCTAGATGGGGACATGCCATTTTACTTTGCAAATGTGTAGCATGTCTTTCAGAGCCCAGTTTAATTAAAGATTTGAATAAAAGCCACTGTAAATGCTTAATTTTCAAATTGAAAACATTTCGGCCACATTTTGGCAAATATTTTCGCACGTAATTGTGAAAACTTTTGGCTTTTTGATTAATTTTGGCTCTCGTGTTTATGTCATCATCATCCAATCCGACTTGACCGAAAATCCACTCAGATATTGCCTCTTCTGTCCTCTTGTTGCTCCATGCTTCGAGCAACTGAAAATTGCTGAAGACAAAAGTAGCTGCAATACATTCAATATTCCGGAAAACGCGCAAATTTGCGCAATGATAATTATTATTATCTTAAACTGTATATTTTCATTCAAAACGAGACATTTTTACTTTTTGGCACAGATTGGCAGGGAACTAGTTCTACTCCACAATTCACGAACACTGGGTTAAACTTTTCAACATAAATCGGTTTAACAACACAAGACACATAAGCAAGAAATAACACATATTACACAATTTTTACTTGGGATTAATATTAAACATACCTTGCTCTTCATTATCCATTTTAAATATAATTAAAAGATAATTACTGTTCAAAATTACACAGCTTGAAACTTTTAAAAACTTTCGCACGTGGCAAATGTAAACAAAGCGCTGATATAATGTTTGACTTTGACGCCCTGGTACAACACCAGGGTCGCAACTCTACTTGTTTAATTTATCGACTAAGTGTGTTTGGAATATCTATTTTCAATATATAAAATCAAAATCACAAAAGCTTTTTATGACTTTTTGGACTTTATGCCAAAAAATCGGGCTTTCCGTCCAGTGTGCATTGTCGACCATTTTCACACAATCTTCGAGTTCTTAAAGTTCCAGCAATTTTTATCAGCCTTTAAGTAGGATATTGTGCACAATAAACAACAATAAACTTTCTAGTGGCAAAGAAGTTATTGTTGTTTGGTAGTTTTTAAAGGCAACAACAACAAAATGCGATCGAACGATGGCGACTTGTCAGAAAATTATCTGCCCCATCTGCTGACCACATCGACCAGAATGGGGATGACAATTTCATCCGTCCTTTAGTGCGGTGGTTCAGAAATAAAATGTTTATCGTGTCGCTGTGGCTGTGTGGTCAAATATACGAGTATAGTTCTTCTCACTTCAAACTCAATTCGCAAGTGGTGGCAACTCGCTACTTGTTGTTTGCCGGCGTGTCAATAATTTTTTACTTCAAATTTGTGTTTATTTGGTGAGCAGATGAAATGGCAAAGTTTCGAGAGACTCGTATAAAATCAATTGACAATTGTTAAGTGGCGAAATAAAGTTAAATTCTAAAGACTTTAAATGAAAGTGCAGCAACTAAAATTTTGCGAGCGGCAACTACAAATGGCCGACCATTTGCTGTGACTGCAATTGATTGGCCACGGCCAATGGGGCGGTTACGTTATCTACGCTCATTTATTTATTTATAAACAAGGCACAAAACACAGCGACAGTCCAATGGAGAGGTGTTGGGGTCATAGACAGACAGGCGACACAGTCAGTCGCCGCATTACGAGTGGGTCTTACAAATTCACAGGCAAATGTGAGGAACAAGGATACAAGAGTTCGAAACGAACACGAATATTTCTGGTAAATTCTCGTTCGGAGCAGTGACTAATTAATTTTTCACCTTTTATCGCGAGTTTCACGCGCGTACAGCTTAAGCCAAACAAATCAATCACAGGGCCAGACCAAGGAGAGACATGATGCGTTTGGGGTTGGGGCTGAAGAGTGCCAATTAGCAAAGCACACAATACACATGCACTTTGCATGGCGCCAGACGAAACAGGACAACATACAATGTATGTACATATGTATATGTGTATATGTGAGCACTTAAGACAGATGAATGAAGTGGCAAACATGGCGGACAGTTTGCATTCAGTTACAGTTACGACGAAGTCCAGTTCGAGGCGTCGACTGGCCGCCGACATCAACAAATCAGCGGCAATTATTTATGGGATAGCACACACATACATACACACGCACACACATAGTACACGCCGCCTTAATTAATTTTTGCATATTGAAAGGTTGACGGAATTACACGCACGGGTCTCATCAGCACCGAGTTGCCCACTTATTAAGCAGTAAGAGACCATTCAAAAAGCTTGATGACCAACAAACGATATGCAAAAGTTCAGCAGTTAAAAATGAAATGTTGCAAAAAATGCAAATGAAAATTGGACTGATAAAGTGGGAAAGTCGAAAAGTTGAGGACTGGGAAACAGACTGTGGGTATGACTGCGCGAGAGACTGTAAAAGTGGTTCGAAAGCTCCACCAGGTTGCTCAAGTTGTGTATTGAGAGCCGTGAGTCGAGCGTCGAGTGGGCTGCTTTTTAATGACAGCCCCGGCACAGCTCAGACAGTCACTCAGGATAAATAGAGGGCAAATGGCAGAGCTGATGCTGATACTGCATTTGGGCCACCTCCGCCAACCCAACCGACAAGGCGCTTAAAATGCTTCTGTGGTTGTGAAAGCAGTAAAAAACCGACTAGAAAATTACGAAAAACAGCAGGAAAAAATGCAATAGAAAGAGATAACATGCCATGCATGAAGTATAGGCAAGAGGTAAAAGCGAGAGCAAGTGCAAATAAAATAGAAAACCAAGGCAATTTTTCAGCTTCATTAAGTAACCGCAGAGTTTGTTTTATGTGCGGTCAGCTACAAGCCAAATTCAGCAAGAGCGACTGCAAAGATAGAAAAAATAAAGCCGATAAACATATGAGCATTAAAAGATTTTCAACACAAAAAAGTTTAGTTGGGCATCGCATTTAAAAAAAAGAAAAACACGAAAGCCTTTCCATGAACCATGTTTTCACAGCGGAGTTCGGGACCCTTTTATACCCTAGCTCTTTCGGGATGGGGTGGGGTTGCTGTGTCCGACGGCTCTGATTACATAAACTTAATTATTGTAGAGTCCCTCCTGAACCTAAACTGAAAAGAAACAAATCTTTCAAGCGAACTACTCATATAAATCAAAGGCCAATGTAGAATGAGTTTTCTTGTTCGCATAAACAAAAGTCGGTTGAATTCAAACTATTTTGTCGCTGTTGAAATTTGCGGGATCTAAGATGAAAATCGATCCTCGCGGTCTGTACCCACCCACCATGAGTCTCTGGAGCGAACAATTAGAGACTCCCAAAAAAAAAATCTATCACATCGAATTCCTATGCAGCCCCCATAAGAAATAAAAACTTAAGCAATCATTTCAATTTCCATTGTTACTTAAATTATTTATTACCAAACATTTCATGTAATTCTTTTGATTATAAAATTAACTAATTTTTACATTTTTGATATTTTTAACTAAGTGAATAAGAACTTTTTACATTGTTTGTCTTGTTCCTTTTTCTACAGTGCGTGTATGTGGTTTTCGGACAGTGTGCAATATTTATTTATAGTTATTTCCTAGTTTAAAAAAATTGTTTTTCAGATCTATATAACTTTATTATAGTTTATCTAATTGATGCATTTATTTTCAAAAAAAATATTTCTTTTCAAACATTTCATTATAGCTTTTCTTTGTTTCGTATTTTGTTTTAAACTAAATATAATTCTATCTCACGGATTTTTTCTTCCTTTTAGCTATCTTATTTATTTCCAAGAATTTGTATTTTTATTTGTTTTATTATTTATTTATCAAGTGGACGAATACTTTTAGTTAATATTGTGCCAGTAAATTAACCGTTTTATGCTGTTGTGACGTCTTTTATGTGTATGATTGCATATGCTCAGCTGTTGTTTGCTCGCTCTTTGTTAACTGTTTGCAGTTAAAGCTCTTGGTTTTAAATTCTCTCTTTTTGTTCTTTAGATTATAAAATTGCATATAGAATAAAAGAAAGTCGATGGCTAAATACTCTTACCGCCAGCACACACTTACATATGGAGGTTAGTCATATGCAAGTATATACTCCGAAAAGGCAGCAGAAATCCAGCCACGTACACAAGAAAGAAGAAATAGTAAATAGAAGGTGTTGACTTACGTACAATTTAATTCGATGCGGTGAAAGGCCTTCCAACGATGGATTTTAAATTGTTACCCGTTGTAGGGTATTTTCATTCGTATAATTGTAATTTGTGTTGTTTTTTTTTTTTTCTTTATTCATTTTTTTTCTTTGCTTTACATTGATTTATTATTTCTTTGTCTCCTCTGCCACTTCTTGAGCACTTTGACTTAATTCTTTACTCACATATGCAACTTTAATTGATTCGTACTTATTTAAGTTTCTTTTTTTCTTTTTTAATTTTTTTTTTTTTTGTAACAGGTGACTTTTTAAAAATTTTTTTTCTTTTACTGACTGAGGCGATCACACACATAAAAGAATTTTTTTTTTTCACAGTTTTCTTTTCGTTTTGTAGGCAAAAAAAAAAATTGTCAAGGCAAAAAAAATTGTCTTATTTAATCAACTAACTGCATTGGCTAATATATATATGTAGATATA
>JBAMBK010000760.1:0-115171 GCA_037043435.1 Drosophila suboccidentalis | reverse complement strand
ATATAACATCGGTTAACAACAAACATTTTTTGTAGTTTTTACAGGAATACGTTAATATATAAACCAAAATTCTATGACTAAAAAAAAAATGTTTCATTCAAGGGGACTCATAGTCATACTGAATATAAAAATCCAAAATTCGGCTAGAGTTTTAATCCCTGTTTGGAATTTAATTTTTATTTAAAATATTGATCTGATTAAAGGGTCCTTGTTTTTTGAATCCAAAATATTTTTGTAATCGTTTTATATTTTATTTGAAGAACCAAAAACCTAAATGTTTAGTTCCAATGCCAACAAAATTACTTGATGCAATTTAAGTAATAACCATATATCACTGCGGACTATATCACTGCGGCGACTAGCAATATATACAGGAAGAATGGAAAATTGGCTATGACTGTCCGATCAGGTCGAGTTATAAACCGATCGAAAGGTATCAGTTTAACTATCAAATTTGCATAGTAAGACTTTTGAAAACTCATCTGGTTCGTGAGATAAACAGGTGTCAGTGGGAGGGGCAACGTATAATCGATTGGAGCAAATGGAACCGTTGCACAGTGGGCCAAACTGCTCTGCTAGCGGAATTTTATTAATAACTCGAGTAAATGAAGAGATATTTGAATGAAAATTTTAACTTAAGGATTTCAACGCACTCTTCACGTACTCTCTAAATTTCAATATTCTAGGTCAAACATTTCTCATACCTCCCATACAACTGATTAATAACAATACTGGACACTTTTCGGACCTGTGTCTTGGGGCAGAGGTCCCAAAAATTTTTTATGGGACGGCCCATGTCTAACCTTTTTTGTTGAAAAAGAGGCATGTCAAGCCATTTTTGATTTTTTTTTTTCAAAAAAGTTTCTACTGTATCTGCATGCCTTTCATTTTTTGTAAAATGGGCCACGAAAGCTTTCAACTTTTTGTTTTTTTCTTCCAGGTAATTTTTATAAAATATACCAAATACAAATTCTTTGATGGCTAACATTTTATTTTTGGCCACTTTTTCGTTAAGCCAATTAATATAAATATATATATATAGCGCTTCGAAACTGACATTCCACCTAAAAAGGGCAACAGACTTAAGAGTTGGTCGTAGTTGGTTAACATTTTGGAAATTTTTACACCACAAGGACTCATACTTTACATGTATGCTAAAATTAGATCGGATCCGATCGGCCGATCGATTTAGCCCAAAGTTGACAGCATACGCTATAAAAAAATGTATTTTAAAAAGGCATACTTTCACCACATTTTTTTTGCTACACATGAAAAGACGGGTCACAAGCATATTATTTTTATTTAGTACATACCTTATCTGATTAAGAAAAAAAGATATTGATTCAAGAAATTGACAATTGGTTTGAAATTTGGCTCAACCAACAAAGGCTTAAGAATGCAGTCAAATATTGGCAGGCCACGTGCTAAACATATGTTCACTTTGGAAGCTCACATCCGATTAGGAATGCACCGGAAAGCTCATGCAAAAGCTTTTATAAGCTATGACAAGAGTTGTCTATCAAAAGAAATAAAAAAAAACCCGAATATACAAAAATTGAAATTCGACTTATATCCCGCTAGATTGCCTATTTGGGCCACTGTGCGTTGGAGCCTTTTGATATTTTATTTAAATTTTTTACTTTTTGTATCAATTTGCGTCGATCATCAAAATCCGACCACTGGTTCAAAAGATAATTAATTTTGAAATTTTAAGTCGACTTCCTTCGGGCCAAAAATGTTGTATAAAATATTTTATATGTAAAACAAAATTGGATATCAGAAATTTTGGGGTATGAAAATGTTTTCGTCACTAGACTTTTATCTCGTAACGAGGTTTTTTTATAAGTTGTTTAATTCCTGGATATTCTGAATCAGTCCAAAAGTCGCATACCCTTAATATGCAAAATGTTGTAGGGAGCGTTAAGCATCGTTGCAAGCTTGTGGTGTGATGCAGTTGCTGCCGCACATGTGGCACACTTAGCACCTCCAATTCATAATGAATGAGTTAAGAGCATCAACAAACTAGGCATTTACATATCGCGCAACTACTGCGACCTCCGACGCCTCGAGAATTGTGTGTGTGTGTGTGTGTAGGGACGAGTGAACGCATGTCAGGGATACGCCCGCATGGCGACAGGACATGTGTTAATCAAGTAGCGACCTCAGCAGCGCATAAGTCAACTGTAGCCTGCAGATTGCAGATGTAAGAGAAGTCTCCCAAGGCAGTAGGAGAACGAGAACGAGAACGAGTAAACAGCTGCAGATCGGATACCAAACGGACTAAAAATAGTTGGTGGCAAGGTGCAGGGCGAAGTGCTGCTCCTCCCGGGGGATTTATGTGACACAATTCTCATGTTTACGCTTAATTTTCGTTTAATTTTTATGGGCGCCAAGAAATGGCGGCTGTGCCTTCAAGTCCTTCTCCTTCTCTTACTGCCAATTTGGCCATTTGTCTTGTTGCCAAGATCAGTTCTGACATGGATCCTTTTGTATGTGTTGAGCAAACAAAAAACGTAACATGATCTAAAAAACCAATAGATGAATTCAGAAAAGGTGACAAACAATCGGAAGAAACAAACATTGGAGTAGAATGAAAAGCGCAATTGTTGCAGCATGACAATTGTATGAAATCCGGAAATGTCCTGTACTGCCTGGACAAGATGGATCGCCCAAGTGGCAATTCAAATAGCTCAACTCAACAGTGTGAAAGAGAGAGAGAGCTAAGCAGAGTGAGAGATGAACAGCGAACGTTCTCTACTCAAATTCCACCCTTGTTTTGTAGAGAAAACACTCAACAAGCAAAGCGAGAGTTTGAGTTTTGACTCAAGATCGTTTTCTTGGGTTAGGCCCAAGTTGACCTCTAAGGCGACCTCAGAAAGGTGTCCGTCTGAGCGCGCGCACACGCTGCTCCTTTTGTGTCTCCGCCGATCTTTGTTTGACCTTTTCTGCTTCTGCTTCTCCGACTCCTTCTACTTCTACTTCTGCTTTGGCACCCGCTTCCCTTTGTCTTGTCTTGGCCTGATGTCAATGCCAAAGGGCATTGCAATAAATGTGATAAAGATTGCTTATTGTCTTTTCTGCGCAATTGCCGAGAGTCTGTGCCATAAATTGCCCCTAGCCAGCTGATCGCTGATCGGTGATCGGTGACCGTTGACCGCTCCGTTGATGTCGCACAGCGTTGAAAAATGCATTCAATGATGCCTTAATTGTGGCGCATTCGCAGCAACAGCGACAGCTGAAACTGAATCTCAACATTTCCATTGAACTCCATTTCTTTATACTCCTACTGCATTTGTGGGAGTTTAGCGCATGTTTTGCTTTTGCTTTGTTGACTTTTATATTTTTGGGGGGAGATTTATGTCCGATTCCTTGGCGTCTTACACATGTACTATAGTACGAGTATTCGTCTACCTTTATACATATCCTTATCATTAAAAAAAAAAAGAAATTAAAACCTTTTTAGTTCTTTTTTGAAAAGTTATATATACATTTTATAATAGGAATATTCAGATAACAGGTTAAGTATTAAAGTAAATTGTTTGAATTATGTAAGCAAATTGTAATTGAATTTTAATTATCTTTTACTCCTGTATTTAAATTATACATAAGGCCTTTTCAACTTTTAACATTAAAATCGAACTTAAAATATAAAATTTTTTTTTAAAATTAAGAACCAACATTCATGAGATATTCATACGATTTGGGAGGATTTACAACCCTTTCAATAAAGGGTCCGCCATGTCCGTCCGTCCGTGTAAGGGCCTAGATCTCAGAGACTATAAGAGCTAGAGCAACCAAATTTGGCACACAGACTTCCCCACGCAGGTCAAGTTTGTTGTTTCCGCCTCCGTAATACGCGAAAAGTTAACTACTATTATTATTTATCATCCTACTAAATCGTAACAAGATCGGACAATTAGAAAGGTGGTGGCTGATTAAAGCTTTTAAGCAATGTAAGTGCTTAAAAGCATGCACTAAAAAAATATTTAAAATTTATTAAAGTAAGTAACGGGTATCCTATAGTCGAGAGCTCGACTATACCTTTCCCACCTGTTTTTTTAAATTGCTCGATTAAGTCCATTAATCACCATTAAATTTTCGACAATTATGACGCTGCTAATCAATTGCGTACACTGAGTTTCGGTGTGCGTTTTCATATAGTATACTACATCCTGAGCCTTCTTTTAAGAACCAACTTTCTTGACTCCAGTGGCGGCTGCTTCGTCGCCAACGACACGACCTCGATAACGTGCATTATCTTAGAAATGATTTCTTCGATATCACTCAGGTAATACATGATGTTCTGGTACTTGATCATATCCTTTTTGCGATCCTGCCCAATATTTACAATTAACACAAATATCACCTTTCGTATAAGGTTCCAGGCTCTCGAGTTCTTCAGCCTGATGCCTTTTAACAAACGGCCAGTGGAGTTTGGCATCTCATCAAGGTTTCTGTTCATGGTATGCATCAGTAAAGGCATACACATGATAACAGATAATTTCTTATACGATTCAGAACTTGTACGGGGCAACGACCCCTCCGTACAAACAGTAGCGGATGCTGTGCAAATTGTTTTGGTCAAATTCCTCACAATTGACCATTATCGCCTTTATTGCTCAATGCCACGTAAAAGTGTCATATTCAAGCGACGCAATATTTGTCGGATTTGACGGATTTTGGTTAAAATTTTGTTGTTATTACGAGGGCTGCTATATATATTTCTGGCCTAATAATGAAAATGCGAATATTTATCATCAAAAATTGTTTTATTGTTTTTCAAAGTATTCTCCAGCCTGATTTATACACTTTTGCATGCGCTCAAACCAATTGTCGAAGCACTTTTTCCACTCCGATTGAGACACCTCCAAAACATGGTTTTTGAACGCTTCAACAGCATCTTCTGGGCACGAAAATCGTTGACCACGCATTTTTTTCTTGATGTGCGGGAATAAAAAGAAGTCATTGGGTGCCAAGTCAGGGCTGTACGGCGGATGACCCATCAATTCGACGTTTTGGCCGGTCAAAAAGGCGCTGGTTTGAGCCGATGTGTGAGAGCTCGCGTTGTCATGGTGAAGAATGATTCGTCTTCTCTTGTTTGTTTTTCGAATTTCTCCGAAGACTTCAGGCAAACAAATTGTGGTGTACCACTCAGAATTGACCGTCCTTCGTTGCTCAAGCGGAACAGTCGCCACATGACCAGTTTTGCCGAAGAAACAGGCGACCATTTGCTTCGAAGTGCTTCTTCCACGAACAACTTTCGTTGGATTTGGCTCGTCTTCGAAGACCCACACGGTCGATTGTTGTTTTGTTTCGGGCTCATACGCATAGATCCAAGATTCGTCACCTGTGACGATCTTATGAACATCTTTTGAAGCACCGCGATCGTATTTTTTCAACATTTCTTTGCACCAATCGACACGAGCCTTTTTTTGAGCGATTGTCAAATTGTGCGGGATCCAACGACAACAAACCTTTTTTACGGTCAGGTGTTTATGTAATATCGAATGTATGCTGGTGGGAGAAATGCCCAAGGATGCCTCTATCTCCCGGTATGTCACATGACGATCTTGCATTATTAGTTCACGCACGGCATCAATGTTCTCTGGCACAACGGACGTTTTTGGACGACCTTCACGGAATTCGTCGTTGAGCGAACTGCGACCACGATTAAATTCGTTATACCAGTTTTTCACGGTGCTATAGGATGGTGCTTGATCGCCATACAAAGACTTAAGTTCATCGATGCACTCTTGTCTGGATAATCCACGTCGAAAGTTGTGAAAAATGATCGCACGAAAATGTTCACGTGTCAATTCCATTTTTTTAACGGAATTGAATTGTTCAAAGCTCTGTAAGTTTAACAATTCACGATTAAATGACAACACGTTCTGAGTGATGTTATGCTAAAAAATGTCAACCTTTCCAATGGAAATATCAGATTGCACCTGGCAACACTTATTGTTGCCTAGGCCAGAAATATATATAGCAGCCTAAGTATTGCCCTTTGCGAAAGTTCGAACTTGCTCTTGCCAACTATGTCGACGCTGTGTGAACTATTACGGCTAATACCCTTGTTCGAGTAAAAAGCGAGAAAAAGGATTAAATGGATTCAATTAAGCTAGTTTAGAATCTTTTAATGTATATTTTTACGACTTTTTTACTTTACAATTTTAGAAACATTCGATAAAAAACTTCTAACATTTGGTTTGACGCAGTATTTACTTATTACTAATATATATAAGATAAATTTTTTCAAATATTTTTTTTATAGAATATATTTACTTTAAGTGGTCGAAGACGCCTCCTTCTCCCTGTTAAATACATTTCAACGAATACAATATCTCCTTATATGTAATTATTTTTAAAGTAGCCAAGAAATAAAGAAAAGTATGCGAAATTTATTAAGAATATTCCTAATATTTTCTCCAATTTTTTTCTGCTTAACCTTGTTCATTTAAGTACTCAACGAAATGTGTTCTACAAAAGCTTGTATGATACTGATCAAGAATATATAGTATGTACTGCCACGCCTCCTTCTGCCTGTTGCATACATTTCACAAAACCATTATAGCCTTTCTGACCATTTGCAATGGGCTCAAGGTATAAAAAGTAACCAGGTATTAACATATTCAAATTGGTAACCGTAACTGAAACCGTAACTAAAACAAAACTTTTTTATTGTACCGAAACCGAAAAACCGAAATTGTTTAAACCATAATAACCGTTCAGTAACCGATTCATGCATAACGGTTAATTTCGGTTCGCTCAAGCAACAAATTTCATTATGTTATTAAGGTGTAATCCTGGTTTTAAAAATACAAATTTTTTTTTGTCTAATTTGTGCATTGTTCTTAATAAAATTATCTTAGTTTTTGAAATTTTTTAATATTTGTTTTCAAATTTGTCTTTAACATTTTAAATAATTTTTTTTGTTAGCCGAAATCATACCGGTATTTTGAAACCGAAACATACAAAAACCGGTAGCCGTTACGTAACCGATATATAAAAATTTTGCGTAACCGATAACCGAAAATCTAAATGTGAACATAACCAAAACCGTAACTGAAACCGATATTTGTTTTTGTTTTAATCCCTGAAAGTAACTATAAATTCTAGCCGCGTTTGGTATTTGTAAAATTCCATAGTTGCCCTTTAAATATCTAATTTGCGTGTTACTTTACGGGTATAAAAGTAACCGGAACCGATTGTGCGTCAGCACTTGATAAAAATAACTTGCTGCTATCAGAATGGCCTTGAAGCTGGGATAGCTTTTTAATATTCCGAATCCACTTCTAATATTTTGTGATGGCGTGCAATTCCAAATGCTATGATCGTTTCGATACAAGCCCTCCCGCCTGGCACTAAGCACTGATCTCACCCTGGCCATACTTTCCTTTCCAGGAACGACGGGTACGCACAACGCGGTAACCGTTACAGACAGTCGCAAGTTCTTGAACACTTGCAGGTAAGTCAAGATAACTAAATGACTCTCTAAACGAATTGTTACAGTTACCATAAATATTCATATAGTTACTTGACTTAAATGTAACGAAAAACATTATAATTAATAAAAAATTTGAAGCCTGAATTTGAGAATTTCAGGATTGAATTCGGGATTGAAAAAATCAAGTATTTCATACTTGGTTTAAGAAAATCCGAGATTACCCCACTTCTGACATCGTTTCGGATTGAATTCAAGCTAAATATCCCGGATTTTTTTTTCTGTGTACGAGGGTAGAACTAAAATTTTCGAGGTGTCGTATAGTTTTGGGCGGGAGTGTAGAAGCATTCCGTTTTGCAAACATCGATGACATCGATGTTTCACTCGATGTTTCTCCACCTCTACTGTAGGACTGCTGAATTATACTTATTGCATCACTTGAATTGGACACCCCCATGTGTGTTTTCTATAGTCTCCTGCTTTTAAATTTTGAAATTCAAACCTATGATGCTAAAGACTTAATTTTTTTTAAATTTAAGATTATTTAATTGCTGTAGTTAAACAAATTGAAATTTTACATGACTTTTTTTCAATTACGTAGGCTGCTATATATATTTCTGGCCTAGGCAACAATAAGTGTTGCCAGGTGCAATCTGATATTTCCATTGGAAAGGTTGACATTTTTTAGCATAACATCACTCAGAACGTGTTGTCATTTAATCGTGAATTGTTAAACTTACAGAGCTTTGAACAATTCAATTCCGTTAAAAAAATGGAATTGACACGTGAACATTTTCGTGCGATCATTTTTCACAACTTTCGACGTGGATTATCCAGACAAGAGTGCATCGATGAACTTAAGTCTTTGTATGGCGATCAAGCACCATCCTATAGCACCGTGAAAAACTGGTATAACGAATTTAATCGTGGTCGCAGTTCGCTCAACGACGAATTCCGTGAAGGTCGTCCAAAAACGTCCGTTGTGCCAGAGAACATTGATGCCGTGCGTGAACTAATAATGCAAGATCGTCATGTGACATACCGGGAGATAGAGGCATCCTTGGGCATTTCTCCCACCAGCATACGTTCGATATTACATAAACACCTGACCGTAAAAAAGGTTTGTTGTCGTTGGATCCCGCACAATTTGACAATCGCTCAAAAAAAGGCTCGTGTCGATTGGTGCAAAGAAATGTTGAAAAAATACGATCGCGGTGCTTCAAAAGATGTTCATAAGATCGTCACAGGTGACGAATCTTGGATCTATGCGTATGAGCCCGAAACAAAACAACAATCGACCGTGTGGGTCTTCGAAGACGAGCCAAATCCAACGAAAGTTGTTCGTGGAAGAAGCACTTCGAAGCAAATGGTCGCCTGTTTCTTCGGCAAAACTGGTCATGTGGCGACTGTTCCGCTTGAGCAACGAAGGACGGTCAATTCTGAGTGGTACACCACAATTTGTTTGCCTGAAGTCTTCGGAGAAATTCGAAAAACAAACAAGAGAAGACGAATCATTCTTCACCATGACAACGCGAGCTCTCACACATCGGCTCAAACCAGCGCCTTTTTGACCGGCCAAAACTTCGAATTGATGGGTCATCCGCCGTACAGCCCTGACTTGGCACCCAATGACTTCTTTTTATTCCCGCACATCAAGAAAAAAATGCGTGGTCAACGATTTTCGTGCCCAGAAGATGCTGTTGAAGCGTTCAAAAACCATGTTTTGGAGGTGTCTCAATCGGAGTGGAAAAAGTGCTTCGACAATTGGTTTGAGCGCATGCAAAAGTGTATAAATCAGGCTGGAGAATACTTTGAAAAACAATAAAACAATTTTTGATGATAAATATTCGCATTTTCATTATTAGGCCAGAAATATATATAGCAGCCCTCGTATAACTGCCTAAAAGTATGCAATGAACATTTTGTATACTAGGGGGCTCAGCCCCCTGCTCGCTTCGCTCGCAAAATTGAAAAAGAACGTCTTTCGTTGTTTAGTTGTCCGGATTTAAAAAAAAAAACGGAATTATTTAATTTAAGTCTGATTTAGTGATTTGGCGGGAAAAATCCAGATCTGGCGGGAAAAAACCTAAATTTGGCGGTAAAAGCTAAATTTGGCGAAATAGTCAAAATTTAGCAAAAAGAGTAAATCTGTGAGTTTTGTTGTGATATCTCAAGATATGGTTATCCAAATTGGACCAAATTTGGTCAGAAACTAAGAAACTGTCCTATACATATAATCTGTGAATTTGGTTGAGATATCTTAAGAAACAAAAAAGTTCTCATACTAAACAATTTCCTTACCTTTGACCCCGAATTTGATCCACTTGCAGGTCGAATCAAAAAAAAGCTTAACCAAATTTGCTCTGGATGTATAAGACTACTCAAGATTCATAATATGTCAGATTGGTTGCAATCGGACTACTACATCATACAGAGCCATAGGAATTAGGTCGATATATGCAATTCTGATGATTCACAGCAAAAAATAAAAAATAATTTTGTTAAAAAAATTTTTTGATTTATACTTTTTGAAAGTAATTTTTAAATATAAAAACCTTAAAAATAAACCAAAAAATATCAAAAATTTTAAAAATCATTCTTTTTTAGTTGCATAAAATTTATTTTTTTCAAAAATTTTACAAATTTTAACTTTGATAGCCCCGAGGCTATCGAGGGGGCGTTTATATCATAGGCTGAAAAGTTATCTATCATATGACATTTAAAATTTTCGATAACCTCATTTGGTTCAAAAGTTACGGTTTTTTCAAAGTAAAATCAGCAATTTTCCCACTGTGCGCCGCCTTATTGTACTATGAAATTATCTCATCTTATATGGATTTCTAAATATTTTTAAATAATGTTTGTATTTTGCAATAATTTATGAAATCCCTTAAATTATTATTAGAATTAAATTGCATTAACAATTTAAATTTATAAGTAAATAATTTAATTTTAAACAATTTAAAAAAAAGAGTATAAATATCATGAAACATTTCAACTCTTTTAAAGTACGAGAAAAATAAAATAATTTACAGACCAAAAAAAGAATTTCATCGAGACTGTCAAACTGTCTGTTTTACGGATCGCGTAACGCCACCTATGGCTTGGTTTTAAAAGTAAATTGTTACGTAGAACTGACGTGTTCACTTTCAAAACAACTGAACGATTGAACTATATGACCCACAATTTGTGAACTAGTTCGTTTGATCAATTTAGTGAAAAGTTCAATAGAACTTAATGTGAACGATTCAATACAACTCTACTTCCAATCAGCTGTTCGTGCAGACAAAAGATGCGAGACGTTTACGTTTACATATTTAGTTTTTAAACGGAAAAAATGAGCCAATACAGTCATGTTAAGTACACTACATCGCCAACGCCATCCGTGGTGTCCGGCTATTCAAGCGCATCGCGGCTGCATTCACCGTTGCCACCTCCTATTGGCTATCGCAAGGATTGCCTCTCAGCTACATCGAAAAGCTACAAATATTTGCGACGATTGCTAAAGTTCAATCAAATGGATTTTGAATTTGCGCTCTGGCAAATGATCTATTTGTTTATAGCGCCACAGAAGGTGTACAGAAATTTCAATTACAGGAAACAAACCAAATCACAGTTTGCGCGCGATGATCCCGCATTTCTGGTGCTGCTTGTAATTTGTCTATGTGGTAAGTTGGCATCTTTAGACATCCAGACATCCTCACAGTGATATTCTTATTTGACTTTCAGTTACCTCTCTGGGATTTGCATATGTGCTTGGCCTGTCCATTTGGCAGAGTATTTCGTTTATTTTCTATGTGGTGTTCGTCGACTGCATCTTTGCCGGCATTATAATAGCATCATTCTTTTGGGCGGTCACAAACCGCTACTTGCGAACCAATAATCTGGAGCCGGACATTGAGTGGGGCTATGCATTTGATGTACATCTGAATGCATTCTTTCCCCCGCTAATGCTGCTGCATTTTATTCAATTGTTCTTTTACAATTGGCTGATAAGTCAGACATGGTTCATTTCGCGTTTTCTGGGCAACTCCTTCTGGCTGTTGGGCATGGGCTATTATGTGTACATTACTTTTCTTGGCTATAACTGTGAGTAGACCCTTGAGCACTGAGTTGTGTTGTAGCTAATGATTTTTTCCTTGTCTTTATATGCTTACAGGTATTCCACATTTAAAAAATACGCGTCTTATACTCATTGCGCTGCCCATCATCTTTCTTCTGTATCTTGTCGTTACTATCATAGGCTGGAATGCAACAATTTCGTTTGTAAACTTCTACAAATATCGCGTGTATTAAACATTAAGTGACGTGGATTGTAAATTATTTTTCTTTTTAGCTTCTAGGCGCTCCCTACAATAATGACTAATAATGTAATACTATCTACTGTAGCGTAATCCATGTTAATATATTCGCATACAAGTTTAACTTCCCATAAGAATCAAGTCGATCTCTTTTTAGTTTTATTAAACTACAAATAAGAATAACAAATGCCGTACATTCGGATATCTAAGCCAGGTGCTTGGGTTTGACAAAGGTACGTTTCCGTTTGTTACGCTTTCGCTGCAGCTCCAAGGTATGCAGTTCTGTGTGGACCTCTGCAAAGATATCTTTTTGCTCCTCGTCGGGAATGGTGGAACGATATTGCTTCATTAGATCGTATTTTTCCCAAGGCTTTTGTACTTTTTCAGATGACTTGCGATGCTTGTCTTTTAGATACTGATCGATGTTTGCCACACCTCGCAAGTTTTGACGCTCCCAGCGCTCCAACCAGGGACGTGGACGCAGTACGACTTTTAAATCATTGACAGGCACAGGGGTGCCATCCTCCAGAGTTTCTGCTTCCATATTCTCATCAAAAGTACTGTATTCAGGCAACGCATCTCGCAAATAAAACAAACTATCATCGAGGCGCTTCTCCACACGCAGTACCTCCACTTTCTGAATGGTTGGATCGTACAGTTCATAGACAACCTCTATTCCCTGGTGATCAATGACGTTGCGTAGAATAAAACGAGCACGTAATCCGCACCGTTCACGATGAATACAAATACCCACAAAGCGACTGGTCTTGCCGGCGGCATGGGGATCGGAACTAGTCACAGCCAGAATAGAACCCACATAGAACTCAGGAAGGTCGATTTGTCGTCGACGATCCAACATATCCAGACGCTCCAGCTTCTCGCGAATCGTATTTCTCCATTCCACTTTCGGATCAGGCAGGAACTCAGGATACACAAAGCGATAATGTGATGGCACAATGGGCTTCCGGGCTGTCGGCGCAACAACCTCCTGCTGTTGTTGTTGCTGTTGCGGCACGGCTGCTGCTGCAGCCTGCTGTGTCGGCTTAGTGGAAAATGTGACTGAAAGCGGCGTATATTATATATAAACGTAATTTTAACATCGATATGATGAATATTTACCAATCCGTTTGATGGCGCATTGCTGCGCTAATCTGTTAGTCAGAAATTTAGCGTTAATGTTCATTTTACCTTAGAATAAAATGTTTAGATAATCACACCCAGGGCTGATTATTACGGCTGCAAGAACATCGATGCTCAAGCAATATACTCTGTGTATCGATTTTTTTAGCCATCGATTTATTTTTTAATGGTGTGGCGCCAATGAAGTTTAGTTTGTTAAAAAAGTAAGAATATTCATTAAAATATTTTTCTTACTTAAAACACACTTTTCTACCATTGTTATTAAGATTATGTATTTTTTGAAATATTTTCGATGGATCCTATGAATTACCGATTTCTCGAAGCATCGCTGCTGAAATCGCAGATGGAAGTACTATCGATGCCTTATCGATGCTAATGTTTTATTTTTTATTAAAAATAAGCGAAATTAAATTAGTATTTTTGTTTACGAATAATAATATAAATTAATCTGTTTAAATATTAAAATTTAAAATTAGGCACTCTACCTATCATGAATAGCTGTTTGGCTTGAAAATGGTACAAATGCCCGTTAAATTACATGATCTTTTAAAATTAAATAACAAATAAATAAACTAGCATAAAAGAAAATTAAACGGAATTCAGTCAATACGTGAGTACACACGGCAATTGGATGCGCGCCACTCTAACGACCACCCGCTTTATCGGCGGAATCTGCAGCTCCTTATTGTGAGCGAAATTGTTGTGGTGAATTCTGCCGATGTGCCTCTTGAGAGCATGTCCCTGGGTAAATGCACTTGGGCAGAAGCTGCACTTGTAGGGACGTTCGCCAGTATGAGTTCGAGTGTGTTGTGTCAACGCGTATCTTCGCGGGAATCCTTTGCCACAGGTGTCACAGAAGTGAATATTGCGCCTGTGATTCATTTTAAATGGTTAAAATTCACTGAATACATTTTTCATTAAACTTGACTTACTTCTCCTTGCCTTTCACAGGGCTTATTGGCTTAACACGTTCCTGCTGATCCTTGATCAGAGGCGAAATCTTGGGCTTCTCAAAACGCCTTTGGTTAATCGTTGTGTCGATATCGTTGAGTTCACAATCTAAATCCAATTCCTCGTATGAGACGGGTGGTAGTTTATCACGAAGTCCCCGCTGCAAGGCAGTTAACGTCTTCTGTGGCTTTTGCTGCACACCAATCTTAGTACTCTGCGTTTTACCCTTAGCCGCATGTTTCTTTAACGCAGGTTTTCTTACTCCGTGCGACACCGTCTGATGAATCCGTAGCTGAGATTGCAATTTAAATACAGTGGGACAATGTTCGCAGCGAAATTCCGACATTGTGTGCTTTTGCATATGAGTCTTCAGTATATGCTTTTGGATGAAAGATCGTGGACAGTGGGGACACTGGAATCGTTCACCGGTGTGGATGCGAGTGTGTATCGTCAGGTCGTGACCGCGTATAAAGCCCTTGCCACAAGTGACACAGAAAAAGGTTTTCTCACCTGTGTGCCGTCTGGAGATAGATAAAAGGAGATAGTTAATTAAGCTTCTCAATCATTTGTGCACCACTTACTTCTCGTGCACCCGCTTTGGGTACAAGCCGTTGAATCCTTTTCCACAGAAATTGCACTTGTGGGGATATTCATTTGTAGTTGGTTGTTTGCCCCTGATCTGGTTATTTGTAATTGGCCGTCTTTGTAATGATTTCGCTTGAGATTTTACATTAAATGGGCGATGCGGAGTGTCACTGGTAATTACTTCATCTGGATGCGTTGGCTCCACCTTCACACAATTCAAATTCACCGGAATCTCCTCAGTTTGGTAGACAGCTTCTACGCAAGGAACTATGAACTGCGTACTGTCCTGGTTTCTTATCGCCAGCATTTCCAGTAGCTGGCGATGGCTCTCCTCGCACGTCCGTTTAAATTTGTAAGCATTCTGCGCCGCAAGAACGCAGCTCAGGCATATTGTCTGCGGCAGCAAATCCTTCGGGCTCACTTCGCAGAACTCATTTAGCATTTCAGCCAGGCTGGGATCCTTATTTGATGGCTGCATACGCTCGGCGAATATGTCCACCAACGTAACAGAACTGTCCATACAAACACGACAAAGTCGCTCCATATTTCGATCATTTACTTCGTTGGAACCATTCAATAATAATATTTCAAAATTCTACAGGACACAAAATTAGTATATACACAAACAAATGTATGTATGTGCATGCATGATGAAATTATATAAAGGTGATGTATTCGCTCTCTCTCGGGGCGACGTTTTTGCTGTCAGCTCACAGAGAGAGTCGACAGAGATAGATAAATAAAAAACTTGTGTTGTTTGGTTTTCTATACTCTTCACTCATTTTCGTTTTGAGCGCTGCGCAATATATAAAATCAAAATAAAAAGAAATGGCATGTTTGTTGTTGTTTCTTTGGCATTGTTACTGTTGCATTTATCCACATTTGTCTATTCTTTATGTCTCTGGGAACACAAACCAAATTACTCGAGATTGAGCGACATATTTCACACACACGGGGCATTTTTCAGAGAATTTAATACAATCGCTTACTACGATGTTTGCTTTCTTACTGACAATCGTCGCCCCGAAAAAGAGGGCACGTCAAACGAATACATCACCTTGATATAATTTCATCATGTGTGCATGCATGTGTGAGTAGAACAGTTTTTCTCGATTCCGATAACCGATTGCAATTCATTTGCGTCCATGTTATCAATCAGCTGATTGTTCATTTTAACTATAAATATGATTGTCAATGGGTAATTGTTGTTAGTTGTATTAGTTTTGTTAGCGGCGTTGTGATAATAACGTGCGCCAGTAATTATGCATAATTAAGCAGCTGGTTCAGGAAATTGGCGAGTAATGTGATCACGGCTATTCCACGAAGCCCCACAAGCAGTAATTTAATTTTATTAAATCACAAAGCAAACAATATTCTATTGCGACATCAGAAAATCACACGACGCGTACACCAAAATCAAAAAATATTAAAACAATGCTAAAGCACTTGCCAATCTATGCCTGCGGTGAAATTGTGCGTGGATTTGGTCGTGGCTCCAAAGAACTAGGAATACCAACAGGTGAGTGTGTGTGTGTGTTTGTACTGAATTTCAATGTCATTATTCACAGCTGATAATTAAACGAAATGTATTTGATATTTATTTGATAGCTAACCTGTCCCTCGAAGCGGTTAAGTCTCTGCCGGATTCCCTGCAAACCGGAGTCTACTACGGCTGGGCAAACGTGAATAACAGTGATGTCCACAAAATGGTACTAAGCATCGGCTGGAATCCCTTTTACAAAAACAAGGAAAAAAGCGTGGAAACTCATATACTGCATGACTTCAACTGTGATTTGTACGGCCAAATCTTAAAAATATGCATTGTAGGCTATTTGCGACCTGAGCAAAATTTTGATTCATTGGAGGCTCTAATTAGCACTATTAAATCGGACATCGACAGTGCAAAATCACATCTGGACACGGCGGAGAATAAGAAGTTGCAAATGAATTCCTTCTTTGCAAACAAAACGTAGAAATGCTGAGTATGCTGATAATCGCTGCAAATTAATGTTATCTTTAAAGTACTTATGTTGAGTATTCGAATAGAGATTCACGTACATGACAAAATGTAGCAAGTACTTAAGATATATTTTTATCTGTTAATTAAATGCAATTATTTTCATCACGTAAACAGATTGATTGATTACATTGGACTATAAAATAGATTTGTGTAAACGTATTCGACTAATGAATACCGTTTCGAGATTTGTATATGTTTATTAGTATTTTTATGTGCATTCTTAATTTGTTCTTAGTTAAAATAATTGTTCTATTTTGTGTGAGCCCATTTGTGTTTCTCAACAGATTACGTCGAAATGTTTTACTTGGTGTCATTGATCGTTTTTATTTAGTTAAGCTCATTTTTTGAGAATTTCCTCTTATTGGCGATAGAAATGCGAACAGTAAGTCAGAAATTTTGACAGAAACAGCGTTCTTCTGGAAAATTCTATCTGCAAGTGTGTCAAAGTAAAAAGATCAATAAATAGTTGAAATACTTAGTTTAGTTTCCTCCTTTATCTTAATATTGAAGTCCTGTCTTAATGTCTTTAATTACACTTTTGAAATTTGAATTGAATGCCACTTAATTTTGTATTCATTCAGTCATAAATTAAAACATAGTTTACTGTAATTGTTTACAGGGTATCAAACCGAAACAAATATCGGTTTCAGTTGCGGTTTCGGCTTTGTTCGTATTTAGATTTTCGGTTATCGGTTTCTCAAAGTTTTTGTAAACCGGTTTTTTGTATGTTTCGGTCTCATATTTTAAAAATGTAGTTTCTTTTATAAATATATATATTAAGTTAATGCAAAAATCCAAAATTAAATTAAGTTTTAAAAAACCATGATTTACACCTTAACAACACCGTTAAGCATGAATCGGTTTCTTAATAGTTATTTTCGTTTGATTATTTTCGGTTTTTCGGTATCGGTATAATAAAAAGTTTTGTTTCCAGTTTCGATCGTTTAATACCGGTTATGGTTACGGTTTTGATTCCTGATTGTATATTTTAGATTTTGTTAATTTTATTTTAAATTATTTGTGGCTGACCTTGAATTAAAAGCACAGTATTTTTGCTCTTATGATTTTCAAATTGCTTTGCTTTTTTCCGTTAATGTTGATCAGCAGCTCATTTGATATTATCGATATTATGCTAATATGGACTATCGATAATAACGTCAATCGGTAGCTATTGCTTTTGATCGCGCTAAGTTTTCTGCGTGTGCGAAGTGAAGATTTGTGTGTATAAAACCGTTGCATAAATCATCAGGTAAATCAGATGAAAACTAACTGCGCTGGTTAACAACGATATCCATCCACACAGCGATCACCACGGTAACACAATGTCAAGCAACAAGAACGTGTCGTTGGCGCCGCAGTCGCAGTCGCAACATGTGCGCATTGAAAGCCACAAGCAACAGGTGGAGGCCGATGCGCCCACGTTGGCGTCGACGTCGACGTCGACGTTGTCCATAAGCGAGAGTAAGGAATTAACCGGTTTGACGCATGAGTGCGGAGTCTTTGGAGCCATTGCCTGTGGCGACTGGCCCACACAGATTGACATTGCGCACGTGATCTGTCTGGGTCTGGTGGCTTTGCAGCATCGCGGCCAGGAGTCCGCGGGCATTGTGACCAGCGAGGGCAAGTGCTCGAAGAACTTCAACATGCACAAGGGCATGGGCATGATCAGTACTCTCTTCAATGACGACTCAATGAAGAAGTTGCGAGGCAATTTGGGCATTGGCCATACTCGTTACTCCACGGCAGGAGGATCCGGGTCAGTCAACTGTCAACCATTTGTCGTTCATACGGCGCATGGAGCCATGGCGCTGGCCCACAACGGCGAACTCGTCAATAATGAATCTCTGCGACGCGAGGTGTTGGCCCGTGGCGTCGGCTTGTCCACACATAGTGACAGTGAGCTTATTGCCCAATCGCTTTGCTGCGCACCCGAAGGTGTCTCTGAAGATGACGGACCCAACTGGCCGGCACGCATTAGGCATTTCATGATGATGGCGCCATTATCATATTCCCTGGTCATCATGTTGAAGGACAAGATCTATGGTGTTCGCGACACCTATGGCAATCGACCATTGTGTATTGGCAAAATCGTTCCCATTAATTTTGGCCACACGGGCAACAGCAGTGAAACACATGCTGACGGCTGGGTGGTGTCCAGCGAGAGCTGCGGCTTCCTGTCCATTGGTGCACGGTACGAACGCGAGGTGGAGCCTGGCGAGATTGTGGAACTTACGCGCAGCGGCTATCGGACCGTAGATATTGTGGAGCGACCTGATTTTAAGCGCGTGGCTTTCTGCATCTTCGAGTATGTTTACTTCGCCCGTGGAGACAGCATCTTCGAGGGTCAGATGGTTTATTCCGTGCGCCTGGAGTGCGGACGCCAGCTGTGGCGTGAGGCACCTGTTGAAGCGGACATTGTGAGCTCGGTGCCCGAGTCTGGCACTGCGGCAGCTCATGGCTATGCACGGGAGTCGAATCTGGAATTCGCCGAGGTTCTGTGCCGAAATCGCTATGTGGGTCGCACCTTTATACAGCCCTCGACGCGCCTTCGACAGTTGGGCGTTGCCAAGAAGTTTGGAGCACTGTCGGAGAATGTGGCTGGCAAGCGACTGGTACTAATCGACGATTCCATAGTGCGCGGCAACACCATAGGGCCCATAATTAAGCTACTGCGCGATGCGGGAGCTCGAGAGGTGCATATTCGCATTGCAAGTCCTCCTCTTCAGTATGCGTGCTACATGGGCATCAATATACCCACGCGCGAGGAGCTTATCGCCAACAAGATGAACGCCCAGCAGCTGGCTCGTCACGTGGGAGCCGACAGTCTCGCCTATCTGAGTGTGGCCGGTTTGGTGCAAACGGTGCAACGTAAGCATGTGGCATCTACCAAGCCAACTGGCCATTGCACTGCTTGTTTAACGGGTGAATATCCCGGCGGACTGCCCGACGAGCTCAGCTGGTGAACAGCTATATCATATACTTCCCGAACAATATCGAAAACTACAGTATCACGCCCAATGAGTGCTCGAAATTACTGTCACAAATAATGTACTATATGTATCTGCACTTTAGCATTTAAATTTAATGCGGGAGCATGCATCCATTTCCATTTTCAAAGTCTTCTATAGAGTAACCTAAGTTCAAAATATACACTTTATATTAAGATTAAGTAGCTCTTCAGTGAAAAGCTCTTTCTTTCCCCTATTATAAAAAGACATTTTTTGTATAAAAAATAGCTTTCAATATTGCCACCGAATGGTCAATAATTCTACATTGTTATCATTTATTGCTTAGCATTGTAACTCATGATTGCCAATAAATAATAAATGACATTTAGCACAACCATCTTCAATAACAACTCAATAGCCAGCTGGGTTCAGGCCAAGGTGCTCTGCAATCCTCATGCATCAGCTCACATTCAGATCAGCACAGGTAAATAAAAACAAGAAACCAGTTGAGAAATTTAAGATATCAAAGATATCAAACACATTTATTAAACTTATTAAACTTGCTTCGCTTGCAGAATCAAAAGGTGAAATGGAGGAACGCTTCTTAAATTTTTTATTAATTTTTTTTAAATAATCTTAATCTGAACACCAGGAAACTTTCCGTTATTTCTAAACTATGTATTTTGCTCGGTCTGTGTCAATTTGTATGCAATATAAAAGACAGTCTTTATTTTAGTTGCCAGTTTTTTTTTAAGTGGGTAATAATGAGAATCCGTTTATTAAATAGAATTCTTTGTAAAAAAAACGGTAAAATTTCTCAGTCCGATGTTTTAAATTGTTTCCCTGCAATTTGACCTTGGCTAATTCATATTTTGTGAGAATAAAGTCAGACTTGTCGTTCTTATATGAAAATTGTTTGAAAGTTTCTAAAAATGACTGTTTTGTATAAAAAGGAGGATAAAGTGTTTATAATTGTAATTTTTACGAATTTAAAAAAAAAAAACATTAAAAATATTAGCAGAGTTTTTTGAAAAAAAAAATTTAGAATAGTTTGGAGAAACTTTTTGCATTCAAAAGTTGACTAAATTCTACGTGGACCAAAATTATAAATTTTCAATGGGTACTCACGAAATGTTTTGAATCATTCAAACGGAATTTAAATGACCTCTTCATTGATGCCAAAAATTTACATGAAGTAAGTCCAAACTGTTGGTCAAAAAAATTTTTTTATATCAACTATCGCCACGGAACAAGTTTCTTTTTCATATTTAATTTTTTTTTAAAGGATCGAATTTTGTCATTTTGTTTAATTTTAAAGCTCGAATTTTGAAATTTCTCAGGAATTTTTGTTGTATTTTTGTATTATTTTTGTTTTGCAATTTATAATTTTTTTGGTTTATTGAAGTTGCATTTATTGCTAATTACCAAATATTTACATTTAAATTTAGCGCTATAATTGGATTCCGATTAGACTAGACAAGTGTTGAGCAACGTCATCTTGAGTTATCGATGTTGATATAATTGAGATGCTACAACCCTGTCGAAATTGTCATCTTCCCCCTTTTTAGAGGTGGAAGTCCATCGATAAAAAATTGGGTCCCATATCATTTCTCTAATTGAAATTAAATAATTTTAAATAAATACATTTATTTATTATTATTCAATAAAGTACAAATTCAATAAACCAAGAAAATGATAAATTTTATAAAATAATAAAGTTTGTTTTAAAATTCGCACGTCCACCCTTCGCGTGGTGAAAAAATAAAGATATTAGTAAGAAATTCTACAAAATAATTTAAAAAAATCGACAAAAATATAGGAAAACTCCTGTGAGAGTTTTAAAACTTTACCTTAAAAATGTGTTTAAAGAAAACACCATATTAAAGAATATTTCTGAAAAGAGTTAAATATTGTCATGGCTGTCGATATAATGGAGAAGCTACAACCCTGTTAAAATTGTCATCTCATCCCCCTTTTTTACTATGACGGAAAACACAAATTACTGACGTTTTCATTAATTTATAACATAAAAACGTGTCGGTTACCGCATTATTCGTGCCTAAGATAGTTTAAAAGAGGTTTCATCGTGAACTCCACAAAATGCGTTGTCCACTGCATGCAGCCGGTGCGCTAATCTCACTATCGCTTTTACTGTTACTGAGCACCTGCTCTGCGCTGTACGAGGACCAGATTAGAAAATTCGACTGGTAAGCGGGTGACACTAGAGTTGAACATTGATCCACTAATTAACATTCTGCCTCAGGCGTAGCGTTCATGTTGGTGCCTTAAAGCAAGTCCACGTCGACCTCAACCATTTTCAGCCGCGTGTATTGCTAAGCACAAATGAGCAAGTGGTCGCCTCACTATGCCCAAAATCCGGAGAGATTGTCTGGCGACAGGTGTTGGAACAAAAGTCAAGGGGCGACGTCAAGTTGCTGCAAGTAAGCGGGTTCTCCGACGAAAGCAGCGACACGGCTGCCGCTCCAATGGGCTCTCATCTAGGCTTTGACATGCTCACTGTTCAGGGCCATGCGCCGGCTCTGGTGCGTGGCTGGAATACGAACATTGGCACCATCGAGTGGGAGTGGTCCATAATGCCATTGAATACGGAACGTGCCCAGGACGCGCTCTGGTTTTATAAGAACTCGGTTCTGTATCACGTTGTGCCTGTGTGGCGAAGTCACCTCGAGGTAACTGCCTACTTTGCCACCTCGGGTCATACAACCGGCAGCACGAGCAAGATAATGGCAGCTTGGATTAAGTCCGATAGCTGTTTGCTCAGCGGTACCTACTTTGTTTGTCTGGACGGTAAGCAGCTCATCAGCTTGGATCTGCTGGCCAAGAGTACACAAGTCATTGCCACTCCTCTTGAGGCTGAGCCCAGCGATAAGATCCAATCTCTACCGGTAAATTGCTTATAGATATAACTACATGATAGCTTGTTGACCTTAAACAATCTTTTTTTCAGGGATTGAACGGTGTTCTGATTGCAAACAGAAAGCTGATTAGCGTTAATAAGGAGCAAGCCGTGTGCTCCGAACTGAACAGTGCCAACTATGTTATTGGAAGTTTCAATTATCGCAAAGTTGTGGCCTATGCGGATTTGACAGATGGCGTAAATTGCTCATGATTAACACACCGAAATGAATCTTTACTAAATAACCTGTCTTTCAGAATCTCAAAATTAATGCTGCTTATTTGGACAACTGCTCACCGGTCCCAGAACTGCAAATGAGCTTAGCATTTGCCGAGCATTATGGAACACCTACTTTGCGCTCTTTTGACTGCAAGCTGAAGCGCAATGGCGATGGCAAGAGCTGTCTGTTTCTATTTGCTACTAGTGCAGAGTCCATTGTGGCCGTACAGCAAGGACGTGTCCGCTGGGCACGTGAGGAGTCGTTGGCGAATGTCATTGATACGCAGTTCATTGACTTGCCACTGGCCGATACAGAGGGCACTCTGGAGAACGAGATGAAGGGCAAAGCGGGTGAGCTTATATACCAAACTTATTATTAATTTTAGCAAAAATCAATATTCAATTTTTTCTGCAAAAATGCTTACCAAAGTGGATGCCAGTAATTTGAAGCGTAAGTTAAGGGATCCGTAAGATAAGATCTCAAATAAATGTATCTTCTTTTGTCTCGTCGTATTTACACTACAATTCTTGTACTTGCTTGAAGCGATTTTATGTTTAGTGTAGATCAGGGGTGAGCCCTCTCTTTAATGAAAGCAAAAAGAACACTTCAAATGTTGTACACTGAATTAAATAAGAAATCCACTAAAGCTTGTCGCCGAAGGAGCTCAGTAAGCCAAGTAACTCACTACTGGCCCACCCCTGGTGTAGATAATGATCTTCTATTTTATTTTTCTTTTTACTTTCCCCTTACGTGATCCGTTTTATTATTCCAAAGTTACTTTGTTCTATCAATTTAATATGCGTTTTATTCTCGACCTGATAGGCGATATTGTCAGTGCCTTTATGCGCCGCATCACCACGCAAGCGCTCCAAATCAAAAGCCTGTTCCTGCATGTCATCGGACTGGGCCCACCACCTACAGATACGCAACGTGCTGGACTTGTGCGCGACTCTTTTGGCTTGCACAAGATGATGGTGCTGTTGACACGCACTGGCAAAATATTTGGCATCGACAACATTGCTGGCAAACACCATTGGAAGTTGTATCTGCCGCATGTGTCGGGCTTTGAGAATGCCGAAGAGATGCGTCTGATTGTACAGAGAACCTCCAAGCATTTCCCACTGCAGCCGCTGTGTGCAATTGTTGCCAAATCTGCGGTATGCCAACAATTTATTCATATTTCTACTGTATGCGGTTAATTTGACTGTTTTCTTTGTTCTGCAGACTAACGGCAATGGCGTATTGTTTCGCTTCAACCCGATCACAGGCCACGCTGCCGAAGGCGGACTCCTGCAGCTGGATTACCAAATCAAGCAGATGGCGCTTTTGCCCGAAACGGAACAAGACTTTGTTAAGGGCATACTAATGCTGGACGCTGCCAACAAAGCGCATGTGCAGCCCAAGCATGCTACTCCACTGGTAAACCATACATTCAATCAATTGACTACATTGTAACTCTCCATTTTATTACAGGCTGATGGCATGTACATGTATACGGCCGATGTAAAGACTGCTGAACTCGAGGGTTACTTTGTGAAATATGCGGGCGGCGTAAGTATTAAATAGGTCAACTGTCTAGTAACTTCTAAATCTAAACAGAGCACGCTTTTCTTGCAGGCACTATCTTGCACGCCGATTTGGAATGTGCGCCTGGGCGGGCACAATTCGGAGCAGCATATCATTGGCGTTGCCAGCAAGAATCCCATCGAGCATGTTCACTCTCAGGGTCGTGTTCTGGGCGATCGTTCCGTGCTCTATAAATACATCAATCCCAATTTGGTGGCTTTCGTTACACAGGCTCCAGATGCCACGCACAAATGTAAATCAAGCAATGCCTCTAAGTTACAAGCTCTCTTATTTATTTGTTTAATTAATTGCAGCTGTGCTAAACTTGTATTTAATTGATGTTGTCTCCGGCTCCGTCATCTTCTCTATGACACATCGTAAGGTGCGTCCACCGCTGCATATTGTGCACTCAGAAAACTGGCTAGCCTACTCCTATTTCAATGATAAAGTCCGTCGCACTGAGATCAGTAAGTAAAATGAGCTACAAATGAATTATATTTACTTAACTGCTTAACTTAACTTAGCTACCATTGAACTGTACGAGGGTAACGCCCAAGGCAACAACAGTGTTTGGAGCTCCTTGCAGGCACCTTCTATGCCGCTCGTGGAGCGCCAATCTTACATCATACCTACCATTGTGGAGGCCTTGCGCGAAACCATCACCGAACGCGGCATCACCAACAAACATGTGCTAAGTAAGACCTCATTTGATTAGTTTATTGTAACCCGGATTCATTTATCTTCTTTTATTCATAGTTGGCACAGCCAGTGGCGGAATCGTTGAAATGCCCTGGCACTTGCTGGACCCACGTCGTCCGATATCATCGACCACCCAGGGACGAGAAGAAGGCGCTATTCCTTATATACCCGAGTTACCTTTGCCCACAGAGAATCACATAAATTATAATCAGACCGTTGCACGTTTGCGAAATATTTATACCGCTCCCAGCGGTCTGGAGAGTACCTGTCTAGTCGTGGCCACTGGCTTAGGTAAGTCCATGGAATGCATTAAATTCTATCATAAAATGACAATTCATTTCTCTCTTCAGATTTGTTCGTTACACGCGTCGCACCTTCCAAAACGTTCGATTTGTTAAAGGAGGACTTTGATTATATACTAATATCCATAGTGCTAGTCGTGCTCACATCGGGCTCTTTAATTGTTAGGCATTTAGCGTCGCGCAAATTGCTCAAACAGGCGTGGAAATAGACGCAACACTATTATAAATATGTAATTGCTTTATATAAATTGTACTACGACCAAAAAATTTAACAAGATGAAACAAGTGGAGTAGAAGTGAGAGAACGAATTGTAGTAGCTGCATTTTAACCAATGATGCAATTGATAACAATTTTTTTCTCTAAGCTTAGGCAATTATTTAAATATATAATAGCGTAAAACAAGTAATAGCTGTTGAAAAGGTTTTCATTGCATTTTATGTTCTCTGTTTATTTTCCATACTACAAATATCAGCATTGAAATTGTGTTTATGAAGTTTAGTCAATAAAAAAACATTTGTAAAGGATGAATATGGTAAATTAAATAGTTTCAGTTTAATTAGAGAATAATAAACAATTTTCACTACGATCAATTTTTTTTATAGGCGTCTTTCTCGATCAACTTCTTCGGAGAGTTCTTCCGCCAAAACGACCTCGAATTGCTGCTCTTGATTTGTGAATCATCGACGCAGCTCTACCCGATGAGTTCTGTCCTCCTGACACCCAATTCGTAGGAGCGGACACTTTTCACAGTCCCCCCTTTTTTTCGCAGTCAATGTTTATATTAAAAGTATTATTAAATTCGCTAAGAATTAAACGCTACTATTTTTCCCAGTCAAATAAAAAAAAAAATTAATAAGTAATATTTGAACATATTTGAACTGCCAGATTTGGCGGTCATTTGGCGTTGCCACCTAGATGCAAAGGCGTTGTACAACACTGATACCGGGAAAACAGCTGATCGGGCTCTTCCTCTTGGTACTCCATCTTGCTCAAAACACACAAGAACGATGGCTCTGCGTGTTTTTGCTTTAAATCTGATAAAAACTAACAGAAATCTGCTTCAAAGCACTGGCAAGATCAATGGCGGCTGCAATGTACAACTGGTAAGTAGACTTCAAGCATTGTAATTGGTTTCATAACTGTTTTATGGATTGTACAAATTGCTTAAATATTGGTTTCATAACATTTCAGGTAACGTCGGCAACATATGCTACGCAGGTGACCGTCGAGGCTACACCCGCCGCGGTTCAAAAGCAGAAAGTTAGCAAGGCTATGAAGGCGTATCTGAAGCGGGCCAATGAGCACGATGAATTCATGAAAACACAGCACTTGGATTTTCAAATTGGCAAGCGACACTTGGCCAACATGATGGGCGCCGACGCAGAGACATTTACGCAGGAAGACATTGATGTGAGTACGTAGATTTGCAGTTATTCATCATATGAATATCAACAATTGCAGGAAGCCATCGCCTACCTCTTCCCCTCTGGTCTGTACGATAAACGGGCTCGTCCCGCCATGAGGTCGCCCGACGAAGTCTTTCCAGCGCGCAAGGCAGCCGAATTCGATGAGACTGGTCGCCCTTTCCACAGCATGTTCTACACGGGTAAACCCAACTTTTTCCAACTGTTGCACGTAAGTTTCCTTTTTACACTTGACCAGAAATTAAGCCAGCTGAATCTATCATCTATTTAATAGGACATTGTAACTGAAACTAAAAAACTAAACGATTTGGAGGAACGCATGCTGCGACGTGGAAACAAGCCCGACGACAACCAGAAGCTGTGAGTGATCTTGTGACTTATGTAATATAATTAACTCATGATTGTTCATTTTTGTTTCTAGAGAAACGGCTGGTTTTCAGCTGCTGCCGAAGGAGCAACTAGAACGGTTTCTGGTGGAGCATATTGCCGACATTGAATATCAGAGTTTTTGCAGCAGCATGGATCGTTTAATTGCCTCACCGTACGCCTACAAGAGCAGGGCGTTCATTGAGCGCTTTCTGAAGCCATTGATTGATCAGTCCAAGCAGCTCGAAGTGCCCAAGCCAAAGATCGATGAACAGGGCCGTCAGTATATAACCACCTATGAGTGCCTGCGGAAGACAGCACGTGCAGATGTTACTGTTCGTCTGCCCGGCACAGGAAAGATTACCATTAACGGCCAGGATATCTCGTACTTTAGCATGGAGCAGAGCAGAGAACAGGTGAGTGCAGAACATCTTATTCATCTAAGTACTTTTATAGTCAAGTAAATATGAGGCTAACGCTCTAGTCTCTAGTAACCGAAGAATCAGGTTGGGTAGATATTGGAGGTCTGCACGGCTGCCTTCAAACTTGAGCGTCTCTGAGTACTCGTGAGTTTAATTTAGTTCCCTAAGTGCAATAAATTCAAAGATCCGGATCTCATCGTACTGAATTCTCATTTTTGACATTAATTTGAGTACTCAAAGATTTTCAGAGTACTCAAAATACAACTTTTTTGTTTTAATAATTTATATGCTACAGTTAATATTGTTCGTCACAAAATTGGATATCAGAAATTTTGGAGCATAGAAATGTTTTCGTGACTAGATTTTTACTTCAAATTAAAATAAACTAAAATTACGGCACTTATGCCCCTCACTCGTTTTTTTCGGTTATTTCGTCATTCAATTCACTCTGCCTTTTTTGAATGTGAAGTTTTCGGTTTCAATTCATTCATTCAATTCATTGGAAGCCGAACTCATTCAATTCAGTTGAGCATGAATGTCTCATTTGACGTTTCGAATGCAGCCATGCAGACCTCTAGTAGACCTCTAGTACTACATTTAGTAGATATACATATGGGCATTTCCCCAGAAATGTCAACCGAGGCCAAAAACGTAAAATTTTTTTGTGAAATTTTCTTCGAAAAATGTATTCAAGTTATTTATTTAAGCAATATACGCTAGAAGAAAAGGATGAACATATAGATTCCACATTGGAATAAATTCACTTTTCTATATTTTTGCCCATTTTCTTAAAAATTGATTTTCAAAATGGACCGTTTGTATTTTAACGATTACACTAAGAAGGACAGTAAGATTGTAACATGAACCATTTTAATTCATAGAAAAATATTGAAAGTTTAATTTAAAACAAGTTTTTCGAGCTGTTTCGATATAAAATTTAAAAAAAGAGAGACAGAAACAATTGAAATATATTGTGGAACAAAATGTCGCGTGCGACAGTGATTCAAATCAAATTAAAAAAAAAGATACTTTATATTTTTAAATCAAACAAAAAACATTTTTTAGATAAATCAATTCATTACATTTTAGGATGAATTGCATCAAAATATTCGTTCACGTTTTGACGAAATCAGTGTTAGAACTGGTCGCCGAAAAACGACTTCTATTTGAGTCGCGTGCGAATGCCTTGGTTTTTTTTTTTAATTATCTTGAATACGAACAATTGCCCAAAATCAACCTTGTCACCAATTGTAGTGCTAATCAAGACCTATAAGTTTCGCCTTTTGTCAAAATAATGTAAAGTCTTGGCACATGTTTTATTTCACTTTGAATGCGTATGAATGTCGAAATTCATTGGGTTAAATCATTTTAAAGCTCTTGTGGTAGTACTGAACTTAGATTTTAGTTCCTTAGTTTCCAGTCTCTCTTGATTAAACTTAGTGCAGGTCCTTCTTTTAGGAATCGGTTAGATCGGATCACTATCATAGAACTGTCATAGAAACGATCAGTTGAGAAACAACCATATGAAATGTTTTTTTTTTGTTTTTTTTTAAATGTCTCAAACAAAATACTGAAGAATTGTGTCAGACTCGGCGAAGTAGAATACAGGGCTTTAAAAAGGTATCAAATCTTCTCGACCTTGTTAAAAATAAAAAACAATTATGTGATTTTATTTCTTTGTCAAATAACTACTTGACTACTAACTGCATATAACAATAGGTGTATAGATAGTTTACATTAATAAACATATGTATAACTTGCATATTTGATCATCATTTAAACGCTTCTCGTACGACAACGCCAAACAACAAAGACACAGCCTAAAGCCAGACACAAACAAACCTGCCAGCTTCTCGCCTCTAAAATAGCCTAATAACTAATTATGTGTATATTTATATATATATGTATGTATATGTATATATTGTAGGCACTGTATAGTTATTGCATAAATACGTATGTAGTGTGCGCCAAGCGCTTCGATATCAAATGTGTTAACTAAAACATAATATCAACAATATTCTTGGGAACTTGGGAGCAAGGTTATACACACAAGTCAAGTCTAAGGGCTAGCAAGGTGAATTTTAAACTAATTTCAACGATTATACTTGTCGCTATTGATAATATCAGTAAATGGCATGGGGGCGGGGCGAAGTGGGGCGTGGCAGCTGCTATTTGCGCAGATTCTGCTTCTGTTGATTGGAGATGACGATGAGCAGCTTGTCAATCACTTTGCTCGCCTGCTGCTGTTGCGATATCAGCGCCTGCTTCAGCTCCTGGATCTCCTGGGTGAGAAACTCGATGCGATCCGCATTGTCATCGATTTTATTTGTCAGCGTGGTGAACTGTACGGACTCGGGATCCGGATCGGGCAGCGCATATCCCGTTGATACGCATCCATTGTTGTTGTTGTACTTGTTCTTGTACGACAGATAGTTCTCGGCCGGGTTTTTGGATGAAATGGTGTGGCCAAAGTGCTTGCGCATCTTGCCCACCTCGTAGGCCTTCATGAGAATGTCCCGTGGCAGCCGTTTCTCGCTGGGATTGAGGGGTTTCACGCACAGCACCACCCGATAGGCTTGCGGGGAGACCAGCGCCGTGTAGTGCAACAGATTGCGCAGCCAGGTGGGCAGATACCCATTGAACAGGGCCGACTCAATGTAGCTGATCAGCTTGGTTTGGCGCACCAGCTTGGACAGGCCGGCGGTCTTCTTGAGACCCTGGATATCATGCACCGCAATGCCCACCAGCAGGTTCATCAGAATGATGGTCACGAACAGCAGGAAGAGCACGAACGTAATCTGGGCGCTGACCTCGAGTAGAAAAGGTGGATCCTTGCCATCGGGATCGTTGATCAGCAGCGATAAGTCCTGTTCGCCAATCATCATCACCAGCACTGTGATGAATCCCATGAAGGGATTGGCAAACGATGACGACGATGGAAAGATGACACAAAAGCTGATGGTGAATCCAATCAGCATGCAGGAATAGGCCATAAACAGTTTGGCAAACTCGCCCTGGACCCGCGTGTACATGGCCACGTAGACATCGAAGACCGGCAGCTGGCCAATCATCAGCATCAGATTGGTCCAGCCCAGCAGGACGGCAAAGGCGCCAATGTGGTTCTGGAACGTGTACGTCTGCTTGGTGTAAATGTACGAGATGACAAATACGCTGGTTATGACGAACCACTCCATAATGTTCTCCACCTGCGTCACATAGTGTCGGAACGAGGAGTAGCCCGTAATCCCGTACAGCTTTCGAAATATCTCCACTATGGTGATGGCCACCAGCACCCACCACTGCATTTCCATGACAAACGGATTGTTGCGCAGCATGTCTCCCAATATGGACTGCTTCTGGCACAGCTCCTGCGCCTGGATCGTCGTGTTGTCGTCCTTGCTGCCGTTGTAGCAATTGTGCGCCAAGGCCGTCAGCACGTACAGCGTCAGGAAGAGCACAAAGCTGAAGCAGAAGATCAGGCGACCTATGTAGTATTTTCGTATTTTGCCCCACTTGATGTAGAGAAAGGATGAGCACAGTGGATGCTCCAGTATCTCCTTCTGACCCTCATCCACGAACGTGTTCAAATAACTGATCTCTCGCGGATGACAGTGCTGCAGAAGTTGTCGAAAGTCTAGCTCCAGTTCCACCTCGCGATTCACAGGATCCTAAAAATGAGAAAGGGTTGTGAGAATCAAAAATAAAACTAATGGACGGTGCTACAGTCGAGCATACTCGACTGTCGGAGACCCCGTACTTACTATGGAAAAGTAAACACTGCTTAAAATAAAATATTATAAATCGCTACAAATGTTAATATAGTTATGTACCAAATGTACTTTTCGCCCAAAAAGGGGGCTCCAGTCGGCTACATTCGAGTGTGCTGGACTGGAAGTTACCCTGTGCCCTGGCACATTGTTTGTGTTACATCTGTATGTCCTAGTGAGCCGATTTAAAGCAAATTCGATCAAAACGTTCGGTTGAGATACTAAAAAAAATTTCATATTAAATCTATATTTTCGACTGATCGTTCCTATGGCAGCTATATAATATAGTGGTCCGATTTCAACCAAATTAAGTCAGGATGTATGTAACTATCCTATATGCATATTATGTCAGTTTAGTTCAGATATCTCAAACAACAAAAAAAGAATTCGTACTTCGACTTGATTTTCGACTGATCGTTCCTATGGCAGCTATATGTAGTCCGATCCAAAATCTGAAACAAACTCGATCTGCTTGCAATATAGACGAACCTACATACCAAGTTTGGAGTCTCTAGCTCTTATAAACTGACAGACGGACTTGGCTATATCGACTCGGCTGTTGATGCTGATCAAGAATATATATACTTTATGGGGTCTGCCACGCCTCCTTCTGCCTGTTACGCACTTTTTTTTTTTTTTGGGACAAAGTTAATAGACTTCTTTTTAAGTACGGGGTCTAATGAATGAATGTTGAATATGAGTATGAGTCTGTTGAGTATAGGACTTCCTTTGAGTGTATGTACATAGGTGTAGCTTAGGGTTTTTTTCTTGAGGATTAGCTCTCACCTGGGAGTGATGCAGTGTGATGGCCGCATCCAGTTTCTGGCGGATCATGGCCACGGACGCAGGCGTCTTGCGTGTGATGACATTCAAGGCAGAGGTGCCCTTCTTGGACTTGGTGGTGACATCGGCGCCGTGGAAGATTAGCATCTCGACGCACTGAACGAGGCCGTCCAGGGCCGCCAAGTGGAGAGCGGTGAACCCGTAAATGTCCTTGTGGTTCACATTGGCGCCCCATTGGATGAGAGTCTCCATAATGTCGTAGGCATTCTCGGACTTGCCGACGGCCGCATGCAACGGCGTCCGATGATCAAAGTCCTCGGCATTGGCATCCGCATTCCCGTTGCGCAACAGAGACTCGACGCACTCCAAGCTGGAGGTTCGTGCTGCCAGGTGGAGTGGCGTGAAGCCACGATGATTCTTCAGTTTGGCGTCGGCGCCTTTGGACAGCAACAGATCGACGCACTCCACATTGCCCTCATCCGCAGCCAGATGCAGAGCCGTCGATTCCTTTTCCCGTATGCAGATGCGGACATTGGCATCGGCATTCGGGGCATTCAACAAGGCCTCCAGGCACTGCAGATGGCCCAGATCGGCGGCCAAGTGAATGGCATTGGTGCCATTTGGCTTCAGGGAATTCACGTCAGCTCCCTCGACGATGAAGAGCTGCAGGCACTCGAGGGCATTGGATCGCACCGCGCAGTGGAGCAGACTCTCCTCGCAATTGGGCTTGGTGGTGTCTTTGGTGATGAGGGCGCCGCTATTGATGAGGAACTTGGCCGCCTCGGCGGCGTTGCCAAAGGCGGCGCAGTGTAACGGTGTGTAGCACTTGGGCTGCAGATTGACATTGATCCCCTTGGACACGAGCAGATCCAGGGTGGCCAGGCAGCCGCTAAAGGCGCCCAAATGTAGTGCTGATATGCCGTTCTGATCGCAAAAGAGCAGATCGGCACCCGCAGTTAGTAATCCCTCTAGCAGATCCCAGCGCTTGAGAAATGCCGCCCATAAATAGCTGAGATTCTTCTCCAGCTTCGAGGCGGTCTCGAAGTGTGCTCCCAGCCCCTCGGCCACCACGTTGCCCTGCTCAATGTCCTCCAGCAGGCGCACCCGTCCCGCGGCACTCTTCATCTGGTCTATCAGGCTAATCCTGAGCGTGTCATTGCAGATCTGAACGCTCAGCTCGCTCGTCGGCTCCTCGAAGCTATCGTACATGCTCGGCGCACTCTCCGCCGGCGGCGATGGTCCACACTCCATGTATTCGAATTCACCAGCTGTCGGGTACTGGGCTTCGATCATGGCGTCAGTGTTGTTGTTGCGCCATCGCACCATCAGATTGGGTGGAATCGATTTGAAACTGTTTAGCAAACAAATCATTCGAATTAGTTGTGATTGCTATTCCAAGAATCTTTAGTTAAACAGTTGAGTTAAGCCATTAAATCAGCTTGAATTCTTAATTGCCAACATGCATTCTCAGTTTAACTCGGATTTCCTGGAATAAGTTTTCTAATTTATGATCAATGAAATAACAAATTTGAATATTCACTTCAAGTTATCAACAAGTTTATTGATTAATTGTCTGATAATAAGTATTGTGTGTTCATAATGTACCCATTAAAATTGTTGCTTAATGAAAATCATAAATCCAGATTTGGACTTTGAAATGACGATAAAGTTTACAAAAATGTATTGTACTATTTTGCAGCATTGTTCCACAAATCGGAATCAAACAATTAAGATTTTCATTACACATTAGACACTTTGATAATTAGTATTATTTGCAATAATTCTATCCTTAGAAATCATTTTTAATCCATTCTTTCTTTCATTCGCTCGGACTAACTTTCGGAGTGATAATAATCGAATTTCTCATTGCATAGTTAATGAATTGATTCAAACATATTTTAATCAGATTACACTTTATTTTTCGAACAGTTTCATAAATCCAGAAAGCTTTCATACCGAATTTCGGAATTAATATTTTCATTACACAATTGCAAATTTGATAATTTGTACAATGTTCACTTATTTTATCATAAGAATTCGGTTTTGATCCATTAATTAATTCGTTCGGACTAAATTTCGGAGTAAACATAAACGAGATTTATTTTAATAAGAATACTATATTTTCGACTAGTTTCATAATTACTTCAGACTACATTTTGCAGTGAAGATTATCCATTACACAATCAATGAATTTATTTATCCATCAGTGTACATCTGAAACCCTTTCGGACTAATTTTCGAAGTAAACTTTGTTTGATTATTTGGTGCAAATTTCGCTATCAGCATTTATTTACAGCAATTGGGACTAATGGATCACGTGTACTTAAAGTTTTTCTTCTGAATCACATAGAGTCTGTATGCATAAGTCATACATACGTTTTTATTATTTTGTTTTGTTTGACTTTACAATCTTCTTAGCTGGTTGTAACTATTTTTGTTGGAGTAGTGTCAAAATGGCACTGAAAACTCGTTGCTGACTTTGAAGCATGCATAATTAAAATGCGGTAAAGAAAAACGTTGTTTATTAAGCCGCGAATATGTTAAGTTATGCAAAAGCGAGTTGTTCTTGTACACAGTTGTTGGTTGTTAGTTGTCATTGTTGTTGCAGTTGAATCGGATCGGTTGGGTATATAGACGACTAATGCCACAGCTGCGGAAAATGCCGGCGGAATTTGTCTTATTTGCCGACTTGGAGCAGTTGATAATTTATTTCTACTTTGCAGCTTTGCATAATCCCAGTTAGGGACTGTTTTCTAATCGCAGTCTCTATCTACTTTGTTCTGCACTTAGTCGATATAATATATGTATGTTATAATGCATATAATATGTATATGTACATACACCGTTTGCAGCCATATCCACGGATGATGCCAATTCGCTAATGAGCTATTTTCAATTTCTAATTTCATTTCCAAAATACGACAGCGCTGTTATACACATAGGAGAGTCCGACGAACACTCGATTGACTGAGTGACCCATCTACAAACCTATGCGACAGACACTCGGACAGTCAGACAGATAGACAGACAAGTGGCTCACAATGGACGCCTTTTGTGGTGGATCAACAATTGTATCTAACGGGCGGAAAATGCAAAAATGTTGTGTGAAAAAACGCGAATTTTTCACTTCCGTTTTCTTGCTTTTTGTTGTTGTTGCTGAGAACTACGAACTGCGAACGCGTTTCAACGAATATTTTACTAGTTTTTTTAGACAGCAACTAACGCGTCCGCCTGCATTGTTGTCTCGATTCCGACTGATGGCAAAACTGTAAGCGCTGCTCAGTGTTGGCCCCTCGATCGAGCTTGAAACTTGAGAGAAAGATAGAGAGAGAGAGAGAGAGACAGACAGAGCAAGAGCAATTGCCAAAAAGTGTCAAGACAGACAGAGAAAGATAGGGAGTGAGTGAGAGGGATATAGCGAGTGGGAGTTAGTCTCAGTTGGATTGATTGTGCAGAGTTGGCAATTGGCCCAGAGATAAAACCCAGAAACGAAGCTGAAAAAGAAACAGGCCTGAATTATAGACGAAGCTGTGGGGAAAACTATTTTCAATTTAGCCAAAATGCTGACTAAATAACTATAATATTAGTTTAGGCCCTTGTCATCGATTGGTAACAAAAGTAAGCCTTGAATGTGTAATGATTTAATTGAGTTTAGTCAAGTTTTTTATAGCCAAGGCTTAAAATCGACTTGATTCCGGGTTTTAAATTCAATTCCCCGAACTCTTAGAATTAAATACCCCTCGACCGCGAACCGGATTCCTTTCTTAAAATATGGTTCGGTACGCAAAAAAAGAAGGATTTAATTATATAATCTGCTTTTTTATTTTAAGAATATCATAATATTCAGCATCATTCGTTACTAAGTTTGGAATCTTTTTATTAAATAATTTGATGGTCTTAAAAAATCCAGAAATCTGTTTACAAACCCAAAACTTGCCCTACGGTCCGATTCATCGATTCGAACTTTCTCCAATACTTTGCGGGCTTCCTGGTGACAAAAAACAAACGTAATGATTTAAAAAAAAAAGGATAAAATTATATAATATGTATATGTATGTTTAGTTAAAACGCCTTGCCTATTATTATTATTATTCAAATTAATTTGATAATAATTGTTCACAAGCGTGTGGGTAATGATGATATATGTACAACTATGCAAAAAAACGACAAAGTACTGTTAAAGTTTTCCGCAGTCAACGGGGTTAACAACAAACCAGTTTTCACACCTCACAATTAAGCCCCCTGATTTATCTGCCCATTCCCAGCCCCAACCAAATTCGAATCCAAAGTCAAAACTCAATGCGAATTTCGTTTATTTTCTTCATTTTCACTTGCAACTCATTTTCGGGGTTCGTCTTACACGCTTGAGAATACGTGTGTGTGTGTGTGCGAGTGTGTGGGTGTGTGTTAATGTACATACAGTCGTCGGATAAAGTATTTTGACAAAACTAAAGTTAACTGTACTCGTACTTTGAACTTACTTTATTGTAAGTTTGACATCAATGTAAAGGCAATTTAAATTCCGTTTGAATGATACAAAACTTTCCTAAACCCATCAAGTACCCATTGAAATTTTTTAATTTTGTAAAAGTTCATTTTATTTTTAATTTTTTCCTTAGTTTCAAACAAAAAATGTTTTGATGCAAAAAGTTTCTCTAAACAATTTTCAAAAATCTCTTCGCTAGTATTTTTTATGATTTTTTGTATGCGATGATCTCAGAATAATTTTGTATGAAAAGAAGGAAAAGTGGCTAAAAAAGTCATTTTTGGTCATTTTCAAAACAATATTAATAAAAAATAGTAGCAAAGACATTTATAAAAAAAATAATTTGTTCAATCACTGTAGTTAGTTCAAATTACGTGTAGATTTAACTTTAGTTTTGTCAAAATACTTTAACCGCCGACTGTATGTGCACAAATTCAATGGGCCGCTAAAATGCATCGCTGGCCTTTGGGCCGCAACTGGCACTTACCGGTTATTCGCATTATTGTCTGTGAGCGGCTGCTCCACTTCGGTTTTGGTAACGACGCTGATGGAACGTGTCATGCGGCGGGGCTTCGTGCTGCCCTCCTTGTAGCCAAGATTCTCCATGACGAGCACGGGCACGACCACGACGAAGACGAAGTCGAAGGCGACTTACAGACCTTGCTGCGTACGAGTTCCACTTGCAGTTGTTGAAGTTGTTACCACTGCAATTTGTTGTTGTTGTTGTTGTCGTTGTCGTCTTGTTGGTATTTAAAACGCGCAAATATGCGCTAAAAATCAACTCAAGTCGAGATTGGCTGCACTTGCGTTGCAAATAAACCAACGAAAACTTTCCAAAATCAGCTAAGCAAATTTATAGACCAGTTTCTCTATGGCCCAACTCTGAATAAACTTTGTGATCGATTTGCCACTCAACTGCAACGACAAATGGCCAAATATTAAAATTATATTTATGTAGCTTTTCTTCTTTCATGTATGTGATCCAATGAGAGCTTGGATCGAAACTAAACTTAACTAATCTGTAATCTACACAATTATTAAATTAAATATTATCTTTGGCGACTTTCCCTGGTGTGTTTTCCTTTTCTCGACTTGTTTTTCGAATCTCTGCGCACGCCGTATGCGACAATCTTGGGTCGGAGTTATCTAAGCATTCTCATCCCATTTGACGCAGCGATAAAGCGATCATATAAACAGTAACATCACAATCATTATCATGGTGGGGATTTATCTGAAAGAGCTACTGTCTGGCATTTTATATGAACTCAATGGACACAGTGGCTGCGGTTCTTAAGGGGGAAGTTAAATTACCCATATTCATAGCATTTGGTTCATTTTCAAAAGTTTGATTTTGATCTTTATTAAATAAATAAATGTTTTTTACTTTTAAATACTTATACTGTATATTTTTTACTATAAATCTAAGAGTTACAACAAGCCTAATTTACTGTCTATTTGACAGAACCTTAATTTCACATATTTATTTTTTATTTTAATGCCAAGAATAGGTTTTTGTTTAAAATAAAAAAAGTGAATTTATTACTGAACTACTGTAGATCGATTTCAAACACACAATTTTCTCCTGCCTTTTTCCGTCTTATAAAATGGGCCATAATTGTGAATGGTTTCTCCGAATATATTTAGTTAACTTTTGTTTGTTCACATTATTTACAATTTGTGTGCGATAACAATTTAGCTTCAGATTTATTCATTTGTTTATTTGGAACTAGAAAGAGTTATCTATTGAAAATTAAAATAATGTCCCCTTGAAATTCAGCTAAAGTTGTTGAGAGATTGATTAGTTTGATATGGAAACCCTTATTATACACTTGGGTATATACTGTGTATAATCATGTTCCTTTAATTGATTACAACTATTATATAGGCACTGGTTTATTTGAACTGTTGTATCTTTTTATAGCTATTGCCCAATCTATTCACAATCTATTCATCGTTGATGTGAAAACAGTTTAAAAAGTATTACGTAAAAGTGTTTTGTTTTGTTTTGCTCACTTTTTTTTTGCTGTAATTGCAAACACTAACAAAAAGTAATGAATATAATTGCAGTCTGGCCTTATTGTCAATTATTTGTCAAATTTGTAAATTATTAACTTTGTTTTGGGAAGCTTTCTGGGGAAATAAGTAAACCTGTTTGAGAATATCAACAAAAAATCTGGCCAATCACTTAAGTACTCGTTCTCTGTCGTCTGCCTGGGAACAAGAATAAGTATAATAAACAAACTTTCTTAAAGAGTTGACTTATTAGCTAATTTTGTGGTCAATCAGACGGTAAACGAAACGAATCTCGAAAAAGCTGTTAACTTATTATGCGCACAAATTAATTAAATTCTCGCAGAGCCCGTTGACGAAGTTGAAAAACCAGTTTGCAGTTTTCAAAATCCAGTCGCCAGTTGAAAGTTTCTAACACAATAAACAAATATTTGCCATCATCATCATCGGAGGCGTCATGGTACAATATCAACTGAATTATGTCTGACTCTATCTCACAATTATCCAAAATATGATGGATGTATTCAGGCCTGTTCCGATTTCCGAACGTTTTCACTATTTTTACTATTTGCTGTTCCCAATTCCGATCGAAATGGGCTTGTTTTTACTTTTCGAACTCGGTTCCAAAAACGTTTCGAAAATGAATTTTAAGTATTTCAGGTCGAATATAGCAGATAGAAGGTAACTTATACTAAAACTTCCTTGTTCGAACTTTGTTATTCAATTGAAGCAACTCTAGCAGCTTTCGATTGCGAGTGTTGGTATCGATAACAAAAATTATAGTGGAATTCAGAACAACTCGGTTTCGTTTTTTTTTTTAAATATTTTATAGATGCTTTTAAAAAATACTTCAACTGTTTAAACTTGAAGTATGATGAAGTTAATCGATTCTAAAAATGTTCAAATTATAATTTTCCGTTTATAATTTTAGGTTTTAAATTTAAAGCTTTAAATTGCATTTACTTTTAAATCCGGTGACTCTACAGCACACGTTTTGAAAACGACAATTATTGTCGATTTTCGGAATTCGGAACAGCAATCAACTCGTTTTGTGACAAGCCGACTCGTTTTCGGATTTAGAAACAGACCCGATTATTTCGAAAATTTCTTTAAGTTTTGTACGATGAAAGGAAAGACGAGACTTTAAGATCGGCACACGTTTGCTGATTGAATTACGAATACCTTAAGGAAAATAATAGAACCGAATAGAATGAATGCTTTGAGTGCTTAATCTATCTTTTCTGTCTGCCTGCAACGCGAGCCGGAAGCGCCATTTGCAATTTACCGTTTGGATGCGACGTCATTTTGAAAACTGCGCTGTTCCCGAAAGCAACTCTGTCTTCGTATCATCATCATCGTTTTGTTTCGTTCTCTTGGTTTAGTCGTTCCTCTCGTTTGGTTCGCTCGCTTCTTCGGGTCGCGTTGATTCAATTATAATTGAAACTAATTTGAATTTCTACAAACATCATGTATGTATATATATGTATATATATTACTCTGAATAAAAGCCTTCGGGCAGCGACGGGTGAGAGGGTTGAGTATTATGCGATAGTAAAGAGGGAGAAAAAGGCAAGGAATTTGCGAGACGAGAGTTTTATATACATATATATTCATTTGTTGCATTGCTTTTAGAATGCCCTTGAACCTGAAGTCCCAATCAGAGCTTTTTGATGCATAACTGTAATTGAATCTCTCTCAAATTAAAGGATAATGCAGCAAAAGAATTCCATTTAAAATAAAATAAAAAAAATATTTTTGAATTGAAAAGAATTTTGAGTAGATTGTATACACAAGACTAATGATATTGTTTGTTTGCTTAAAATATTTAAGAAATCAATTAATCACAACAACGATTATACAGAATACAATACAGAATTTTGCGAAACATAAAATGCATTATAAAGTAGATAAATATACGGAGTACTGTCAATTTTAATTTATGAACTGCTGTCAGTGTTTTGTGTATTTACTGACTCAGCTTTCGTAGTATAGAATTATTATATTAGCGGGTTACAAATTAGAATCGTACATATCTTAACTTTACACTTGGTGCTGATTTTCTTAGTTATTGTCTTGGACAATGCCGATGCTTCAGCAAATGCCGCGACATATTTGCATCGAACAACCCGAAATCCGATTTGGAAGAGAAATTCAATTTGAAGGAGCTCAAATATTCTAGGTGTGTTCGGTGTGAAATTTTCCGCGACTTGAAGCGCGACAACAACGTCGATTGACTGATAAAAAGAACTGCGCCGAAATGATAAGTTTCGATGTGGATGCGAATGTGGGAGGTGGATGAACAGATCCAACTTAAGCCAAGTGAGCGCGCGCCAATGAGGCTGAATGTACACTTAGTATATTATACTATATGCCCTCCATATGTATTATCATCTTTATCATCATCATTCGCTCTTATAGATATATATACTCGGTTGTAAGTCTTGATGGGGAAAGTGCGAGGAAAGCGTGCGCGCAGCTTTTGGAACGCTCCAGAGAATCGACTATCAAATTCATTTAAATCATAATAAAATGTGACGCGAGATTTGTTGAAGCGCCGGCTCGAAGAGTTCTTTACGACGCCGGTTAGGTTAGCGTTGGCGAGATTTACACAAATCTCTTGTGGACTTCTGGGAACCTGTTCCGAACATACTCGTTGTAATCATAAATTTATCCATCCTCGTGACTTTGCTCGCATGTGGATATTTTTGTCTTTTGCTTTATTTAATCGCCAGTACATTAATTTAAAAGTCATGTTCGCTATTTGCTGTTGCGTGAAGTCATCTAACAAATTATTTAAACAAATTACTGATACAAACGAATCAAAATAATTTTGTCAAATCTGCAATGATTAATTGTTTTTTTTTTCCGTCAATTTGCAGCTGCTTTTTGTTAGCCTTTATATTTTGCCAAATTGGTAGTTTCTGCTCTTCTCTTCCATTTTCTGTTTTTTTTTTGTGCGCGCCTTTTATTATGTATTTTTATTGTTTATTCGTTTTTAATCATAACGTTTATTGTTTGTGTGCCGTAGACCATATTGTTTAAATATACGATTCTGAAGCTCGTTGACTTGGTTTCCCACGCATTTGACAGGTATTCGAAAACAAAAAGTGAATACTAGTATAAATAAAACCAGATAGAACATTAAATACCCTCGCAGACGTACACATTTTTCTAAATAGTACAAGGACAAACTTACAGTGTTTTTAGTAAAACAGGGTAGTTAAAAATATATACTAATATTTCAATTGATTCAGTTCCCACATATTTAGTGCCAGTTAAAAAGTAATAAGGATATGAAAGACTTTAAAATCTACCAAACAAAATGTCAGATACTTAATTTTCGATATATATTTATCATGTTGCAAAAAATTTTTATTAATTTAGTTTAATAATATATCGACCTTTAACTAACAAGATCATCGACAAATGCTTTTGTGGTGTGTGAGATTTGTAGAAAAAGCTTGAGAATTCTTGGTAAAAGTGAAATACCCCATCTGAAAGGGTATACTAATTTTGTATATTGGGATTACCCTCTCGGTGTGGACTTTGATACTCGCGTCAGATTGCCGATTCCATTTGCATAACTTTGATTTTTTTTAGAAAAAAAAAACAGTTGAAATTAAACTTTGGAGCCAGAGAAGTACTTGTTGGAAAGATCATTTATTTACTTTATGCAACACCTTGAGTGATTACATAAACCGCGTATAAGACGTCATCAAATAACAAGCTTCGACAGCAAGACAATTTTCCTTCCTTGTCCATAAATTATCACCAGTTTCAGGCTGTTTCAAAATTTCGTTGGATTGCTTCAAACGAACAATTTAAAAATTTATCAATTTGCTAAAAAACTTAAAGGAGCTGTGGGCTACGATAAAAGTGTTGCAATCCGGAAACGTGATGCAATTGCTATTGGCCAACACTGGGTAATGCCTGCGGCCCGCAATTAGCGCCTTGTTCTAAGATAATTATATGAATCTGTTAATGATCGCGAGTAACGCGTTGATAGTATGTAATCTTTCACAACTTCTGAGTCAGTATTATTAAGTATTTACATCACACCAGGTGATAGCGTAGGCATTCAATTGCCCCAGGCATGCAACAAAATGTTGCATTTTCAACCGGTAGCTAACACGACATTTAATTTGGCCAACGATTTTGTCATTATTTCTATACATCTATTGTTGGTATTGTAGCGCAGGAAATACTCTCGCTGTTTTAATTTTTGTTGCATTACATACACGAAAATACAATGCTTTGATCAACTTAAGTATATCTACATATATATGAATAACGTATGTATATAAACAATAGCCGCCTCGGGCGCTCTGAACTTGACATCAAAGGCGATAACATAACAATTGTGTACTCTGTATTTTGCAGTTACTTTTCCCGCTGAACTTTAGCGAAATGCTGGGCAAAGTTGATGTGGAGGCCAATGTGGAGGGCGGTGGTCCATCCGGTCAAGCGGGTGCCATTCGTTGGGGCATTGCAATGAGTTTGCGCAGCTTCGTTGATCAAGAGATGATTGAATCAATGCGCTTGGGTATGTGTACCGTTGCCTTACCAGACCGCATCTCTTATCTTATTGTCACTAATTGGTTTTACATATGTCTTTCTATAAACAGCCGGCCTGCTAACACGTGACTACCGCAGGCGGGAGCGCAAGAAGTTCGGACAGGAAGGCGCGCGTCGCAAGTACACGTGGAAGAAGCGCTAAGCGGCTAAGAACAAACGGCAATGCATTTCTACTCAAATGTTCAATAAAACTATGTTATTAAATTAAGTAAAGATCTTCAGCTACATTTGGTTTAGGGGCTTGAGGCCCAACAGCTGCATTCCGCGCTGTAACGTGCGCTTAGCCGCATGGAAGAGCAGCAGACGTTGCGACTGTTTCTCTGGGCATCTCTCCTGTTTCACAGGCGAGCGTTTCAGTGCGCGACTTGTTGCATTGCTGTGATTAAGAGAGGCACAATTACAGATTAGGTTGAGAACTGAGCATAAAACACACACTCTACATACCACAAGCCAAACAGATAGTTGACGAGCACACAAGCCTCTAGCTGTTCCTTGGACTGCCAGACGCTTTGCTCGAAGCGAGCCAGCTCATAAAGCACATCCAGTGCATCTGATGGCTCTTGGGTTAAATGGCGCCAGCTAGGCTTTATATCCTCCAGCTGGATATGTTGAAAATTGTCCAGCAGACTGTGCAAACGGCAGTGTGTATATTGTAGTTTGATGCCCGTATCGCCGTTCACCTGTAGCGCCTGTTCCCAGCTGAAAACATGATCCCGCTGCCGACGTTGTTTCAACACATTGACGAGCACAGCAGACACACCCAGAATATCGCAAACGTGCTCATCGTTCATACACCTATTTACTTTAGTGGCTGTAAATGCAAATTCAAGCAACTTATGTGTTACACAGGTAAAAAGTGGACAGTAATTTATCACTCACTTGCACTGAGGCTTCGTTTCTCGCGCATCACCTCTCTGGCCTCGTTGAGCACATCACGAAGGAAGATGGCATTGCCCTGGCGCGTGCTCATTCCATGAATCCGTCCGAATTTCACGTGTTGCAGTTTATCATTCAGGCGATTGTCTAACGCCGTAGCCGTGTGAAACAAGGCATTGAAATGATCCGCCTGGCCATTATCCACGACGTACAGCATGCGCGAAAACTGCAAGCGTCTATGACGTTCCAACAAAGCCGCTATGTCACGTGCCAGGTATAATGTGGAGCCATCGCTTTTGATAACAGGAACTCGACGCTGATCGACAACCACGATTTCGCGACCATCTTGTTCGCGCTGCAAGATACCTGCTGATCGCAGCTGAGCCAGAACCTCACTGATCTCCCTTTGCGAGTACTGTGACTCCCATTCGTAGCTGTCGAAGTGCACTCCAAGACGCTCATAGACAGATGTAAGCTCATCTATGGTATAGTGACGATACTGCTGCCATTTGCTGGTCATGGTTGCATCTGTGCCCGCCTCCAACGCAGTGAACAAGTCACGTGCTCGTTGAGCCAAATCCGGATCCGCGGTGGCAGCTTTATTTGCTGACACATATGCATTGTAGAGAGTTTCAATGGGTGCAGCTCGCATTTCAGCATCGGATACGTTCTTCAGTTGCACGCCCAGTGCCAGCAAACCAAACTGGGTGCCCCAATCGCCCAAATAGTTAAGACGAGTCGTGCGGTAGCCCAAATGCTGATGAAGATTGGCCAGCACATTGCCGATGATTGTAGAGCGCAGGTGTCCGACATGAAATGGCTTTGCAATGTTTGGCGAGCTATACTCAACAACAACATGCTCCTCAGCGCAAGCTGGTGCCACTGAGGAGGTCGTTTCCACCTGCAGCAGATGGGCTGCAAATGCATCAGGCTGTAGCTGAAACTCCACCTTGGCCGCACTACGTCCTGCACGGGGCACCACGCGCACCTGTTCAATGTAGGCGGCATCAAATTGCTGACTTTTCACCGACTCCAACAATTCGTTTTCCTGTTGTGCAACCGTTGCCGGCAGAATCCATTGCAGCAGGGGTGGCGAGCCAGCATTTATTTCCTTCTTGGCGGGCACCTCCAACGCATGATATATGTTTTCCAGTTGTGGCAACTGGAAAACATGACCATTAATACGCGTATTTTTAATATTTAGCTGATTTATTACCTGCTCACAAATCGCGCGCCGTATGCGGTTGGTCATTAGTAGAGTGTTGGGTCGTTTAGTTCTTGTTCTCTCCTCTTTGTTTTCGTTTCCCTTACAAAGCGACGCCGCGGAGACGTTTCTGCTTCGTTTCTTCTTGTTTCTTTCAAGTTTTCGTCCGGCGTTGATCCAAAACAAAACAAACAGCACACACACATGAAAGGCGGCGGCCATTAAAACTCACACGTACGCTGGAGAATGACAACCGAAGAAAAACAAAACGCTGCAGTAGTTTTGTGCAGGCGCGCTCGCTTGCTCTCAAGGCAAAAAGCTTTCTGCTCTACTCTAACCTGCAACTTTCTGCTTATTTCTGTTCGCCTGGTGAAAGAGCTCAAAATTTGAGATCCTTTCACGGAGCGCGCTACCTAAAAGTGGCGCATTCGAAATTTTCAAGCTAGAATTTTGGGAATTTTACCAGAATTTTTGTTGGAATTTTCTCAATATTTTAAGATTTTTTTCAGAACTTTTTTCCTAACTTCGCAACGCGTGGGCCAAATTGCACCAAAGCAGTTTCAAAAGAAAGCTTATTATTTTAGCTAATTTTGGATTTTGTTGCTTTTTCGAATTTCGTTTTTCAAATATTTTAAATTGATTTTTTAAAATTCTAGAGAAATGACATGGGACCGAAAATTTATCGGTTCATATTAACATACATTTAACATTTATGTTAAATTGAATACTGAAATGTTAAATTTAATTACTGAAATGTTAAATTTAATACTGAAATGTTAAATGTTGGCAGTGCTGCCAGAACAAGGTGGCTATGCAAATCCAAATGGCAACAACTGACCAAATGACCAACTGAACTAAATGACTGATTTAGTTCACGACTGAAAAATGAAGGATTGAACCTGCTCACAAATCGCGCGCCGTATGCGGTTGGTCATTAGTAGAATTGGGCCGTTTAGTTCTGAAAAAGTTCAAATGAACGGGTCATTAAAATTAACTAATTAACTTATTCAGTCTTTCATGAACTAAATATTGAGCACTTCACGCCGCGTAAAATTTATCTAGCTTGCGTACTAAGCTTTATTATTGAATTATTTAAACATTTTTTAAAAGTTCAACAATTATTACAAAAAAAAAAACACAAAAAGTTGCAACTGTGTGGCAGCCTTTGCTCAACTTTGGCAAACAAGGTGGCTTTGTTGGGCTCCAAATTTGAAAAGTTTCCAAACAGGGTGGCAGCACCTCCTCAGTGTTGCAAAATGCAACATACTTTGTGGCAGCACACACGATACGGCTCGACAACCCATCAAATATTTATGTTGGTGGCTTATTTTCGGTACATAAATCTGCTGCTCAGCGTATAAATCTTATTATAATAATAAGATGATAATTATTAAGTCTGATGAGACCATTTGACCAATTCTTTGGATATGAATGTTTGAAGCAATTTTTGTCGTGTGTGGGATACATGCACATATCAGCTGTTTGTTTTTAGTAAGCTGGGTTGGGCTTGTTTGTGTTTTTTGCCGAACAATTCAGAAGTTCAATTTGCGATTTCTTGCTCGGATATCCTAAGGTCAATGTAAAAAAATGCATAAGGCCTACAGTGTGCAGTCAATCCTGAAGCAGGGCGTTCAAATTGAAGCCATTGCAGCTTACGGTGAGGAGTATGATAACTATTTATCACTTGTAATTAAATTAACTTCTTCGGCTTTATGGATCTAGGTAATCATGTTATTTTGGGCACCAGGAGCGGTCAGCTCATTATGTACTCAGTTGACAAAAATACAGGCGTGGACATGCGAATGTTTAACAAGAATTTCAGCAAAAAACCAATCACACAGATGGAGGTGGTTGCTGCTGAAAATCTCCTTTTTGTGCTGACGGACAATATGATTCATGTGTGCGATATGAGTCGCATTGAGAATAATTTCGAGTTTATGCACAGCTCGACGGACACAAAGGGTTGTACGCTGTTCACAATGGATGTGGACACACGCAAATCGACCACTGGCGAACTGGCCACGTTTATAAGAATTGGCTGTGCCATCAGCAAGCGTATTGTGTTCTTCTTTTGGAAAAAGGACAAACTTGCTTCGTTAGAGTTGGCCATCGAGTTGATTGATGTGCCCCGAGCAATAAGCTGGGTGAATCAAACTGTGTGTGTGGGCTACAAGCATCAATACGTTATTTACAACGTAAGTCTTTATACATATTCGTATAAGAGTTAAATAACATCAGTTTTTTTCTAGATATCTTGTACACCACCAAAGATGCACGAACTTATACTAACCTCCTCCACCATCAGCCAGGATCCCAATATTTGCCTCATACGCAAAAATATGTTGGGCATATCTAAAGACAACTACCTGATGCTTATAGACCCCAGTCAATATAAAGCCAAGGAAGGCAGCGCCGATGGTGGAATGAACAACAAGACAACGCTAACAATGTGGACAAGTCCACTCTTGGGATTGGGTAACTTTACAATATCCGCGCTTATCGAATTACTTTAATTAATTAATTACCCTTTGCAGTTTGGGATGAACCCTTTGCTATTGGACGCATTAAGAGTACCATCGAAATTCGCAGCTTGGTAGGCAAGGAGACTTTGGTGCAGTCCCTACCAGAGCTGAAGAATACCAGGTTTCTTGTTCGCTCTGATAAGGGCACAATATTTGCAGCCGCTACATCTGAGCTCTGGTGTATACGCATGGTAAACATCCCTTCACAACGGGAGGAATTATTGCTTCAAAAGAAATTTCAACTGGCCATAGAACTAACGGTGAGTTTAACATGACCGTGACCCAATCCTTTTAGATGTCACTACTTAATTACATTACTACATTATTAGGAAATTTCTGAGGAAGAGATCAACGATAAAGCACAGACCATACGACAGATACATATGCTTTATGCCAAGGAGCTATTCACCAATAAAGAGTTCTCAGCTGCCATGAAGGAGTTCGAGAAGGCCGCCATCGATCCCTACGACGTGATACGCCTGTTTCCCAGCCTTGTACCAGAGCCCAAGAACAGTGTAGAGGATGCTACTGTGCCCACATCCACTGTACCAAAACTGGAGGATCATGACCTGGAAAATGCGTACATGGCCCTCATTGAATTCCTAGCCCAGGCACGACAACGTGAGGTGGTCAAACTGCTTGATACCAAAAGCAGCTCTAAGGCGTTATTGGAGATCATAGACACGACGTTGTTAAAGTGTTATCTACAGACAAATGATGCGCTAGTCGCTCCCTTGCTGCGACTTAATCAGTGTCATCTTGAGGAGTCGGAGAGATTGCTCAAAAAACACAATAAGCTCTCGGAGTTGATCATACTTTATGATGGAAAAGGCATGCACAAGAAAGCTCTGACACTGCTAAGGGAACAAGCCAATGTTGAAGGATCTGTGCTACAGGGTCTCCAACGCACCATCGGCTATTTGCAGGCACTGGGCGCAGAAAACTTGGCACTGATCTTTGAATTTGCCGACTGGGTTTTAACTGAAGATCCAATCGAAGGTCTTACCATATTTACCGAAGAGCTCCTCGCGGTGGAAGCGCTGCCACGTGCCAAGGTTCTTGACTTTCTGGTTAGCAAATACAAGCATCTGGTCATACCATACCTGGAGCATATCATCGACGTGTGGGATGACACCAACACGCTACGCCACAATGCGCTACTTAAGGAGTACAGCAAAGAAGTACAGCGCCAACTGGCTGAGCAGAGAAAGGGGTAAATCAGCGAGTATTTATCCAATCCTTATATTTAATTACCTCCATTTTTACAGTGAGAAAACTCCGAAGCTGCAACCTCTACGCGCCAAGTTGTACAAAATGCTAGATGAATCCCAACACTACTCTCCTGATCGAGTGCTGCAGGACTTTCCCACCACAATGCTTCTAGAGGAACGTGCTCTTATTCTGGGACGCCTCAAGATGCATGAAAAGGTGCTGGCCATTTACATTCAAGTGCTGGGCGATGTTACGAAGGCCAAAACCTATGCGGAGGCAAACTACGAGCAGGACAATGACGTTTTCAACAAACTTTTAGCAACCATATTGAAACCAATGCAACAACCGCCTTACGAGGGTGTTGCCATGCATCCCGACTTTGTTAAGCCCAACATTAAAGTGGCACTTGAGTTGCTTAACGCCTATACTGTAAAAATTGAGCCAGTTAAGATATTGGAAGTAAGTTGCAATATTTGCGACATCCCTTGATTCCTTGATTACATTTGATACCTTTTAATTGTAGTATCTGCCCGATGACATGCCCATGCATGAACTTAAAAACTATTTGGAGACGGTGATACGCACTGATCTGGCCGAGGAGCATCAACGCAAGATAATGATGGGACTTTTGCAATCGGAGGCAACGCGACTCCAAACCGCCATTGACATTGAGAGGAAAAAGTGCTTCGAGCTGAACGAGTCAACTGTGTGTCCGGAGTGCAAGAAACGCTTCGCCAATCAAACTGCCTTCGTGCGTTATCCGAATGGCCAGGTGGTGCATCTATCCTGCTACGATAGATGCTTGGCAGCGTCCCAGCAATAAATCATCTCCTTTCTTCTATATGTGTGATAATCACTTTAAGTATTGTAGATACATAAATTCTAGCGTTAAGCACCAAAGTCAATACCAGATTACACTATTCTTGGAGATTAATCTAATTGATGGGCGCATATTATACACATTTATTGTACTATATTTACAAGAGTTTTGTGGCATCGTCAGATTGCTTATGCCTCTTCACTACCATCCATAAGACTGTCGCCATCCAGATCCAGAGAATCGTTGCATATGGACAAGTCCGATTCGGAGGCGGCACGACTCAGTGGACGCAGCGGTAGGGAAAGCGAATGTTTGCTATCCTCATTATCCTCCTCCAGCAGACTAGGAGATGCGGTGCTGAGGGCAGCGTTCAACGGCAGCTCGGCGGATGTTGTTGTTGTTGACGATGCAGCCGCAGCAACTGCTGCTGCCGTTCCACCCGGCAATTGAGTTTGTCTGATCAACGCCAGTCGCTGCTGTGTCAATTCCAAATGATGTTTGCGCCACTTAATGCGTCGATTTTGGAACCAGACCTTCACCTGTGCCTCCGTCAGCTTGAGTGTGTGTGCCAGATACAAACGCTCCGGTCCAACCATGTACTGCTGTCGCTCGAATTCCGCCTCCAAGCATTCCAGTTGCTCCGGCGTGAAAATCGTTCGCACGCGCTTGTTCTTCAGCGCACTCTTCTTGTGTGAATCTATGGAAGAAGGAGAGAAAATCTTGAAATGAGACCGAATAAAGGCTACTACTTGTCACATTTGGTACAATTCTATCATAAGTGGTACATTTTAAATCTGTAAATCATTTTTATACCCGTTACTTAAAAAATTAGTAAAAGGGTATATTGTATTCGTTGCAATGTATGTAACAGGGAGAAGGAAGCATCTCCGACCCTATAAAGTGTATATATTCGTGATCAGCATCAACAGCCGAGTCGATATAGCCATGTCCGTCTGTGGGAGGGCCTAAATCTCAGAGACTATAGGAGCTACATAGAGCAACCAAATTTGGCATACAGGTCAAGTTTGTTTCAAATTTTTGCCACGCCTCTTTCCGCTTCTGCAAATAGCGAAAACCACTACACACACAGTTTTCAAGATATTACGCTATTTTTTTAAAGTTGAAGTTATATACTATTAATAGCTATCATTTCACTAAGTCGCAACAAAATCGGACAAATAGAAAGGTGGTAATGGCTTTTTTTTTTTTTTAACAATAACAAATTTTCCATTTATTTAGCAAGTGTGGAATCCGTACATTCAAAAATTGTAACATAACCAACACAATTTTAGTATTGTAAAGTAAGACCAAACCTCTGCTTAACGCAAAGGACTTTAATAGGTGGTAATGGCTGATTTAAGTTTTAAGCAATGTGAGTGCCTAAAAGTATGCAATAAAAATATTTCATACTTAAATAAGTAACGGGTATCTTATAGTCGGGAATTCGACTACAGCCTTTCCCACTTGTTTTTTTTTTTAACTGTAACTGCACTTGCATTTTTTTCTAATTGAAAATTATAAGAAAATAATTATTTAACTCATATTTCTACTACTTCAATATTTGTATGTCCCTGTCTATGATACATTCTTAAATAATGATCAAAGAAAGAGAATATTGAGGTATTTGAATGATTAAATGCACAAAATATTAACAAAAATGTTACGGATGCATCAGATATAAGCAGAGATTTTAAAATTCAGAGATATTGAAGATAAACCGCTTTGGCTCCCTTAGTCCAGTTTGTATTAAAAACAATAAGTCTTCATTGGTCTAATGCAGAGGTTGAACGAGTTAAATAGCTAAATTAATAAAACGGAAACGAATTTCGGTTTCAGTTACGGTTTCGGTTATGTTCGCATTTTGGTAATCGGTTTAAAACAATCTTTGTATTGTATTTCGTAAATATTACTGTTTTTTGTACGTTTCGGTTTGGACATACCGATATGATTTCGGTTTAAAAATAAAAAATTACAAAACATATAGTACATAAACAAAAATTCTTAGATTTAATAAAAAACTATTAAATCAAGTCAATGTACGATTTTTTAGCTTTGAATGATTTTTTTCCGAAGTCTAAAATAGTTGCTGAGTAAAACTAAAATCTCCAACTCTAGTATTTGAACGTAAATATGCAGCCATTGGGCACATTGAAGATTGGATGCCCTTGCTAACCTTTATTTTAAATTTTCACTGTTCGAATGACAACTATATCACAGAGTGCACCAAGGTCGTCGGCTGCTTTTCAATAAGGGGTCCACTGCTCTCCCCCCAACCCCCTGCCGACGCCCTTGGCGTCCACCGATTTAAGGAAAATTCAGTCAGCTTGAATAAGTCCAATAAAAATTCATCTGCGAGATTAGTTGAGTCTATTTTGGCAACATCAATAACTTTCAAACTAATCCTTAAGTATAGAACAATAGTTTCCGTGGCAGCTATATTACAAGGTGGCGCAAAAGAAGTCACCCTATTGGAAGATGCTCTCATTTTTGCAAATGGCCGCCAATGTCAAATCTGTTTTGACATTTGTGGACTAGACAGATACAGAATACAAGTGAATAAGCCATGGAGCGATACACTCCCCAAGAACGCAGAATAATTGTAATAATGTAATAATAATAACCGCTTTATCTCTCGTTTTTGATATTTGCACTGGCCGGCCAGATCACCCGAATTAACCATTCCAGACTTCTTTTTATGGGGTTTTTTTAAAGTCGCAGGTTCACGTCAACAAGCCGCAAACTCTTGAAGCCCTTAAGGAAAATATTCGCCAGGAATGCGAGAACCTGTCGCCCGAAGTTCTGGCAAAAGTGATGGAAAATGCCATAAAACGGGCGTATGGTCATGAGCTCTGGCAGCGAACACTTGGCCGATGTCATCTTCTCGCCTAAACCAATAAAATTCTTAAGGTTCGAATAAACATAATCAAAAAACAGAATCAAAATTTTTCATTTAGAAAAAAAATGAGAGCCAAACCACATCGGATGACTTCTTTTGCGCCACCCTGTATATGGGCGACCAAATTTGTTCAAAATCACAATCTGCGAGTTTGGTTGGGATAGCTTAATTATTATTAGCTTATTATCCCTTTGAAGGGTATTAAAAAACTAAATTATTAGAAGTTTTTTATAAAGTTTTTCATTTCGGGGCTTTTTTGATGCAAGGGGATTTAGGACTTATAAGCAGGGATTAAAATCGAAACGAATATCAGTTTCAGTTACGGTTTCGGTTATGAGGTTTAATAGAGTCAATTAGATATTTATAGAGTTTTCCTAATGTTTTTGCCATTGATATTGTAGCAATAACATAACAATAACCAAGGGTGTCGGCAGGGGGGGGCCGTTGCCCCCCCTACATTCATAACTTTACCAACCAGAGTAGGTCTTAAGACTGCAATGTGGCAATTTTTCTGTAGCCCTACTATATCTATTGCCAATAATTGCCAATCGTACATTCAATTTTTTTCATGGAAGCGTTTTCGAAGTATTAATTTTTCTCCGAATTTTCGAAGTTCCGCCGACATTTTAAAGTATACCACGAGATCCAATTAACCGCTGTGGCGAAATATAAATAATATATGATATAGTGGACCGATTTCGACCAAATTTGGTCAGGATGTATAGGACCATAACAGATGCTGATTTTGTCAGATTAGTTGAGATATCTCAAACAACCAAAAAGTTTTTATGCTAAGACTTGAATTTCGACTACTTGTTCCTATCGCAGCTTTATGATATAGTGGTCCGATTTCTATTAGGTACTAAAATATTTTCAATCTAAAAGTTTTGTTGAGATATCTCAAAAAACAACATAAATGTTTATACTTAATCTTAATTTTCGATCAATAGTTTTAATGGCAGCTATTTTGTACGAAAAACTTTTGGTTTTTTGAGATATCTCAACGAATCTTACAAAGTCAGCATCTGATATGATCCTAATTTTAAGTTAAACACTTAAAATAATTTTTACACCTTAGATATATATTTTTTTTGGGACGATTTGTGACCTCTCGAACCCAAAAAATTACAAAAATTCCGGATTTTGGGACTTATTTAAGTCGCTAGCTTCTGAGCTACTAAGCCGATCTCAAAACTATATGAAAGAAGGTTGTAGAGAGATAAGTAAACTTTAATTTGAGTGCTTTTTGGTCATAAGATTAATAAGATATCATGGTGTACTCTAAAATGTCGGAGAAACTTCGAAATTTGGGAAAAAAGTTATATTTCGAAAAAAAAGTTTTAAGTGCGATTTTCGTGTTTAGGGGCCAAAGTCCATAGGAAAAGTACACTGAGACATGAGAAGCGAAATGACTGTAAACTAGGGTAATAAATGTAAAAACGTGCAAAAAATATTTTAGCCCCCCCTCATTGAGAAGCTGCCGACGCCCTTGACAATAACAGAGTCTGTAAGTTTACTGTGCAATAACTGTTAGCACTCTCTCAACAGTCTTGCTGAGAGAGCACATAGGGATACACAATAATTCATAAAGAGAGAGCGAGATCAGTCTGGATCAAGCTACGAACTAGAGATGGGCACGGGCCGGGTCGGGCTTCGTGTCCCGCGGGCCTCTTCAAAAAATCCACGGGCTTCGTGCATGAAAATCGGAAACGGGCTTTTTTTCGTTCGGGCCCGGGCCTAAGTATAAAGCCCGAAGCCCTGTAGGCCCGAAAAGTCACGATTTAACACGTACTTTTCAAATCGCTTGATAACTCTGCTCGCAAAAAAGGCTTAAAAATATAATTTGTATCCAAAGAAAAATAAAGAAATAAAAATTAAAAAAAAAATTTGTTTATATAGTAATATCGGGCCGGGCCTCTTGAAAATTTGACCGGGCCGGGCTTGGACCGGGCCTGAAAGATTTATTCTCTACTACGAACATAAACAGACGTGCATTTGTCATTACTGCAATATTCTAGTAGCACTGATCGGAGTTATTGAAGAAGATATAAAGTAATACACTCTTTAAAATGTTGGTACTTCTTTTGGTGACAACCGTGCTTTTAAGGCTTCACTTACCCGACTTGAGCTTGTCCCGCTGAAAGCTGAGGGACGCCTGCTGTGCGTGGTGCTGATGCAGTTGCTGCAGACTCTGCAAGGCCGAGGGTGCCCCACCCACTGCGGCGGCGGCGGCGACGGCAGCAGCAGCAGCGAAGTTTGCCCGCTGATGGGAATGCGGATGCGAATGCGGATGCGGATGTTGCACAGTGGGCAGGTAACGACTGCCGTTGTTATCACAATTGAAGTTATTTACACTTTGAGCATTGTTATTGCCATAGCTGTTGTTGTTGTTGTTGCTGTTGTTGTTTATGTTATTGTTGTTGAAGCACTTGCTGTTGTTGTTGTCGTTGTCAACGACGTCGGCAGCAGCAGCAACATCTCGGCTCGCAGCCAGAGCTGAGCTGCCGCCATTGAGAGACAAGTTAATGGCATTATTATACTCCTTGCTCTGCTGCTGGAGACCCAAAATGGCGGCTATTGTAAACGATTTGCCCACATCGAGGGAGGAATGCGCCGCGGCCGCCTCAATGAGCTGCGCGTGCGACGTCGCAGTCGCCAGCTGCTCCCTGTGCTGGTGGTGCGACTGGGATTGTGCCTCAGTGGGCGGCAATGGGAGGCCAATGGGAAGTTGCTGCTGCTGCTGTTGCTGCTCCATTTGGTATGAACTTTGACCCGCTGCCGTCACTGCAGCTGCCGCCGCAGCAGCAGCCAACGCCGCCGTGGGCAGTGAATGATGCGGTTGCAACTGTCCATGCCCGTGTCCATGCCCATGTCCATGTCCGTGTCCATGCCCATGTCCTTGTCCGTGTGCATGTGCCACGCCGTTGGCTTGTGTGTTATGCAATGCGAGAAAGTGTGACAAAGGATTTGCGTGATATTTGGATGGATTCTGCAACATGCTTAGTATTTAGCACAATTCTCGCTCCGACTGTGTCTCACTTGTCTCGCTGGTCGTCTGAAAAATGCAAGCGAATTGTTTAATTGTCTCGGCTGCTCAGGTGTCAACGACTGCAATGTGTGGCTCTCTGATTATGCCCACAATTAAGTGGCACTTGACCAGCCGCAGCGGCAATGCGTGTAATCTGAGACCTCTTAAGGCGATCCCAGAGTATGGAGTGGGAATGCCATCTAAACTGAGCCAAGAGTCTATATACAGATATGCGTGTGGCTTGGCCAAACAATTGAACGCTGCCATGTTGAACGGTGGCCAAGACCAACAACAGGTTGAGACACAAATGCAAATGGATCGGCAAATGACCGCAGACTGCTCCCCACACGGAGACATTCACATTCACATTCACACACTCATTCATTCACTTGCACAGTGAGTGCATTCATTTATGCACTTAATTGCAACGCTTTCCTCTCTCACTTCCAATCTGTCTCAATCTCTCTCTCTCTGTTTCTCTCCGGGCTTTATTGCTGTCCTGCTTTGTTGCTGCTGTCGTTGTCACTGGCAATTTGATAGCCTAATTGAGACTTTGTCACAGTTTGCTGTCCCATTGTTGTTGCCTGTGCCTTGTTGTTGACCAGGTGCGTAAAATATCCATTTGATAGCCACACAATATATTATATGTATGTATGTAAATACAATTTACAGGCAAACATACTTATATTGAAGTTGTTGCATGTAAATGCGACCAAGTTGTGTGTGGTTGGCATCAAATAAATTAGCTTCATTAAGATAACTTACAAGCAACTGTTGTTGGCATTCTATCACAACTAATAACAACTTAGCTGTTAAATGAGTTAGATGTTGAATCACGTTTAAACTCCTCAAGCTATGTAACTCAATTTGTTTATTTTATTTCTAATCCAGGTTTACTCTTCTCTCTCTTCAGAGCCTAAGCTAAACTTTAAGTTTTTATTTAAGAGTATTCACTTAAATTGCTTCGGTTTGAAAATCCAATATGAACATATCTTCCTAGGGAATCTTAAAGATTCTATCCGATATTCACAGAACTAGTTTGTCTTTTGAGTCCTTAATATTTAATCATGAGTCGAACCCTTAAGATTAAGTACTTTGGAACCCACAGCGAATCCCTTTATTAAAAAGAGGTTAGTTTCGAAAAAAGTTATATTTCTATAAGTTTCATGCTTCTAATATTCTTCTATCCATAGTTAAGTTATAATAATTTTTGAATTATTTAAGCTTGATTTAAAATAATACATATTATACAAAAATCGTTTTTCCTTAAAAAGTTATACAATTTTTTAAAGACAAAGAAAAAAATCCTAATTAACAAAAAGTTTGGTACAAAGTTGATCAAGATTTGAACTACAGTCGAACTTCCCTAACTCGAACCACCTTTATCCAAGAAAAAAGTTAGAGTTATGGAGACTTCGACTTATAGAAGTCTTTTTGTTAAGTTTAGTGCCACTCAATTTAGTTCGAGTTAGATAGAATTCGAGTTATAGACGTTCGAGCTATGGAAGTTTAACTGTATATGCTTTCAAGGGTTTGTAAAATAAGTCCTAATTACCTAATTACCCATGGGTAATGGGCCCATTATTTGACTCATCAATCCAAACCTTATCCAACTTTTTTGAGGTTTGCCGTCTTGTGTGTATGTATAATCCATTAGGATATAATTTAGAAAACCAGGAGCAAAGCAGCTATAGCCAGAATCTAAATTTGTTTCTACATTTTCCACAATTTGTATTGAAGAGTTGTAGCATCTTTTGGCTCTATTGTCCTTGGAAAACTTTGTTTTATGGGAATCATTCTTCTGGAAACTATAATATTTTTTGGAAATTTAGCTATTCTAAAAGCTTCGTTACTTCTAGATAGTATTCTAAGCAAGAAAAAAATTACCTAAAATATTGTAAGTCATAACCTGTCTAAAGGCCTAATCCTCTTTTCAGTGTCGTGGGGAGTTGCCGTCGGTATTACGATAATGAATCAATGAAAGAATATCATATATTTTAACAGCTTATTGTAAGAGTTGCCAAGAAAATTAGAGAAGCTTTAACGGACTGATTATACAAACCTTTTAAATTCCACAAAATATTTTTGAAATTTCCTTACAAAGACATGCGATGGTATAATCCAGATGAAAGTGGAACTCCTTTAATTATTTTTGCCGCTTAAGAGACTACATATAGCAAATAAATACCGTTTTGCACTTCAGTTTATCATTTGAGCGCGATAATTCAGAATTCGTAGTCCGGAATTGGCCGACGGAGAATGAAGTGTTGCCTACAATTGCGCGCGTTTCGAGAATTGCAATTGAAGACGGAAAAACGGGCAATCGTAAAATCGGAGCCTTGTTGCTGGCTGCATGCGAGCGTGAACGTGTTGCAAACTCAACTGAATTCAAAAGTTGCTGGCAGTAAAATTTTTACAATATCTGCAGCAGCAGCAGCAACAATCAAACGTCGACGACAGCAGCGCAGCTCTGCCTCTGCTTGGGTGCGTGTATGCGTGTGTGCAAGTGTGTGTGTGTGTGTATGAGTTGGCGTTGTGATTTTTCTCATGCTCTTATGGGATGCGGTTCTCGTCATGCTTCTGCTTGCTTGCCTCCTTTTTTCCGGGATTTACACAGCAGCGACAGCAGCAGCAGCAGAAGTTGCTGCTGCGTAACATCATCATCATTCAGATTGTCAGGAGCAACCACCAGCAGTTACATAAAAACGCAACCATCCACCCAACAGACCGCCCACCTATCGCAGCGTACACTCACTCCCTCACTCCCTGTCCTTCACCCTTGCCCCTGCCCCTGCCTCACCCTAAAGCTCTGCTTGGTTGGGTTGTGCTCATTTGTGCCGCAGACGCGAGTGTATGAAAAGTTATTGAAATTATTAAATAAATGGATAATTGGCTGGTGGCTGGGTTGATAAGAGGGTGTGGGAAGGGGGCGGTGCCTTTAGAAGGAGAGGAAAAAACAATATGGCGTTATTTATAGTATTTTGTGGAGGGGGAAGTCCATAATTAATTAAGCAATATGCCAAGAAAATTACTAAATGTAAGGACCTGCAGCTGAACTTGTATAAATATTGAATTTTATATAAACGGGGTATTATCACATTTATTAGAGGGATTTGGAAGAAATAATATTTCATAAATTTCATACATTTATATAATTTACAATTTATATTTTTATACCCTTTACTTAACCCATTTAAAGCTAATGGGTATTTAAATACCCAAAAAAGTATTGACACTTTAAAAATTCTAGCTCGGGGCATGTGAGAGATATCGAGGCAAAATTTATTTCATAGTAAAGAGAAATAATTAAAATATGAGTATAAAATATGAACAGTTTTGTTATCCTTGTTATACCTGTAGTTTTTTACAGGTGAATATCTAGGTTTTTTTCTTCATACAAAATGTTGGCGAAAAAAGCTGAAAAATGTATGGAAATCGAAAAAATGAGATTTGAAGATACAATTTTTTTTTTTTCTTTCAACTTCTATGGTCTTCTAGGCACACATTTCAAAATTTCGTCAAAATCGTACCAGCCGATCTATGGGCAGCCATTAATGGGTTAAAAAACAAAGAAAAGGGGATATTGTTTTCTTTGCAATGTATGAAACAGGGAGTAGGAAGTATCTCCGACCCTATAAAGTGTATATATTCTTGATCAGCATCAACAGCCGAGTCGATATAGCCATGTCCGTCTGTCCGTCCGTCCGTGTAAGCGCCTAGATCTAAGAGACTAAAAGAGCTAGAGCAACCATATTTGGCAAAAGGACTTCTAAAAACCCCAGGCAGGTCAATTTTGTTTGTACATTTTTCCACGCCCCTTTCCGCCACCGTAAATCGCGAAATACCACCACACGCACAGTTTTCAAGATATTAGGATTTTTTTTTACTAAAAATTTAACCCAGGCCGGAACCTTCGGTGCAGGCGATTCTAAAATCCCTCTTTATACATATATTGTAAAATCTAAATGAGTAACTTTATTTAAATATATTTATTTATTTATTAAGAGCAAATTTATTTCCATTTTTATTAAATTGTATTTTGTATTCATTCAATTTCGTTTTTAACTTTTTCGACCCGTCATCTTAAATTTACCACTTGATAAACTACTCGAAATACCAACGATCATTACCACGAGAGAAACCCCAATTAGCGCCCATCAAAGTGAATCAATGCAAAAAGGAAAGCGGCAGCAAAAGAAAAATCGAATACCAAGTGCCTGGTGAGACGTAGACGTAGTGGAGCATGTGTTTTCCCATCTCACTCAACGAGGAACTTTAAATTCGAAACGAGATACAAATTTAAAATCAAAGTCAGGAATTTACCGAGCCGAAGAGGCGTTCGTGTCTCGTTTTTTCGGCTCTCTCGAGACTGAGAATGTGACTGAAGAGGAGACTGAGACTGAGGCCGATGCGGATGCGGATGGCGAGTATGCGGATGAGAATGAGTGCGAGGCGACACGTTTGTCGTTTCAATCATCATTAGTGCTAATGTACCCACAAGAATTGGGCAGACGCTTGGCACCCAGCGAGGGAGAGAGAAAAATTTCGATTGCAGCGAGAGCGAGAGAATACACAAAGGCACGAGAGCATAATATATACATACATATACGAGCAATGCTCAGTGCTTATGTGCGTGTGTGTGTAGTAAATGGTATATAGATTTATACATATGCATGTATATGTTATTATCTCCAATTTTGTTTATTTACCACAATTTGAATATTTTTTGCATTGCATGCGATAAGCGAGTTAAGGGTAAAAAATTCCACAAGTTACAAGTGACCCATGTATGTGTGTGTGTGTGATTGCTTCTGCGCATGTGTCCGTGTATCTGTATGCCGCCTGTTGGAGCGAGAAGGCGTCGCAGCCGCAGTCGCCGTCGCAGTCGTCGTCGTCGCCATTGTTGCTTGGCCTTTTGATAAACTTCGCCGTTTGCGGGAACAGAGATGGGGGCAGAGACGGATGCGGATGCGAAAGCGGAGGCTGCTCACCATAATGATGATAATGTTGTTGTTCTTGTTGCTGCTGCCGCAGCCATAATATTTATTTATTTTCAAATAAAAATAAACATATTAAATTATATGTATAAAAGCAAAAGAAAAAAGCCAAAACAAACTTTCAGGCAAGCGAAAAGTTTTTTCATTATGAATTATTACGCAAATGGGAAATAGAGCCAGTGGAGAGAACAGAGAGAGTGTAAATAAATTAAATTGCCGTTATAATGGACAGGGTTGCATTGCGGGTTTCATTAGGCGCTCAAAAAAAATGTTTGCCTACTTATTTGGGCATCTTGTTTGCTGGCAAGATTTATGAAATTTTGATATAAAAAAAAATTAAGGTTTTGAGAAAATTAATAAAGATAATTTTGGCATAATTTTTTTAAACATGCAGCAAAGGTTTTTAAAGAGTATACGACCTTTGCCGTCTACTATCCACACCTGTTCTCGACAGGATGCAAGTGCATATAACTTGCCGCTTACCACACTCCTTATGCTTCAAAGAAGGCTCCTCATTTAATGAAAATATTTTTATTATTATTGAGCTGCACTGTGTTGTTGTTTGCCACACAGAACACACGCGCACATACAATGTTAATAGACGTTGCCAGAACGATAACACACACACACACACGCACGCAAGCTCACGCACACACAAGTGTACATAAAATCCCTTTTTTTCTCTCGCTTACTCTCACTGCTGATGGCGCTTAATTTTATTAGCTTGTCAACGAGCAAGCGAGGCAGCAATATTCATTTGCCAAACTGAACATCATAATGTCGTTAGTAAAGAGGCAGCAATGCACATCAACCACCTTACACCACACACAACCCACCACCCACCACCCACTCGACCCACCGCCCACTCGACGCTGGCAACAAAATGGACTCAAAAATTTAAGCGCAGCAAAACATTTGCGGCATGTTTTTAATAATGTTGTTTATAATGTTGATGCTTTTTCTTTTTTTTTCGTGTTGTTATTGTTTTTCTCTTTGGATGAATTTTTGTAGAATGCTTTTTATGGCTTTTCGGAGGAGGCATACTCGTACAGCCGAAATAAATGCCGTTTAATCTGATTTTATTTCCTGTTATTTTCCCTTTCCAATTACGATAAACATTTTATGGCTGCCAAAGCTTTTCGTCTGTGTTTTATGTCCGCATTTTTCAATAAATACCTAGTCTAAAAATTAATTAGTATCTCATCTGGCACTCAAAAATCAAAACCATCATAATGAGCGCAATTTAGAAATTTCTCAATTCGCCAAAATTCAAACATGCCCAATGCGATACAAAGCAGCTACTCGGTCCCCCTTTAGACTTTTTAATTAAATCGTGTTTTGGCCAATGCAACAACTGTTATTATTGCTATAACCAGTGCTATTGTTGTTGTTGTTGTTTGTGTTGTTGTTGTTGTTGTTGTTATTGTTGTTAGTGGCCGCGACCACTCCAATTTGCAAATGCGGCCATTGGCGAAATGAGTTTTTGGTACCTAGGCCAATTGGCCAAAGTACTGCAAGTGAAAAATTAATTTTAGCCAAATTACCAAATTTCCGATTCGCAAAGTTGTTGCCGCTGCAACTGATGACCAGTGTAATTAGAAATATATTTGGTTTTTACTCACTAATAACTGAGTTTTTAATTGCATATTGCGTGGCATATTTAATTAAAATTTTGTAGTGCCTTTGTAAAATATTACCTTATTTTAGTATCATCTGCAAATGTTTGATTAATGATAACATAACAAGTTAGAGATACCCTCTATGCTGGCTTTTAATACTATGCACATACTTGATAGCAATAGATAGTAGTAAAATTACTTTGGTTTATTGGAATATATGATTTTAGCCAAAAAAAAGTAAGTTGTAAATTGGAAATGATAAATTGTTTATATACAAATTAATGTTTCCTTATAATTTAAGACTTTTTCAAATAATAAAGAATTAACACCAAAGCGAATTAGGACCAACGATTGATATTTCAGACACTAAAATAATATGGTTTCGGTTCTTTAAAAGTAAAACGTTTCGTTTGAGGTACTAAATACTAGATCGTTCAAAAAGTCCCCGGACTGACAGTGAAAAAAACATTTTTTTTTTAAATCAATATATTTATTCAATATAGTCTCCGTCTAGCTTAATGCACCTTGTCCAACGGTCTTTCAACATTTCGATGCCTTTTTTGTAGTGGTCTGAAGAAAGTCCCTCAAAATAGGCTTCAGTTTCCCATTCAACTTCTTCATTGGAGTAAAATTTTTTTCCCTGGAGCCATATTTTCAAGTTTGGAGGCCAGATCTGGGGAATATGGAGGATGAGGATGCAATTCCCAACTTAATTCTTTGATTTTTTCCATCGTAAAAGCGGTTTTGTGAGATGGTGCATTGTCTTTCTTTCAAAATTCAGCTTTTTCCATTTTTCAAAAAACTCAAAAAGTTGCACAACAATAATATTTCTAACTCGATAGCAAAGCTTCCGATTGCGCTCAAATTTTCACTGGAGCCTAGAAATGAGCTAGTCAGTCAAAAAAAATGTATTTCAAAATTTTAGTGGAGTGGCCTATGTGTCAGTCCGGGGACTTTTTGAACGATCTAGTATATTAGGTTGTGGAAAAAGTAATCCATTAATATTTAATGTGGCAACTTTGGCATGCTTTAGTTTGTAAACTATTCGTCACACTGACTTACTGGCTTTTTGAAAAGGTTTTTTGATAGGTCGATTCTATCGAGAAAGCTTACAAATACCTGGATTTAGAAACAAGCTAGATGTATATAACTGAAATTTTGGAAAATGTTATTTTTTTGGCATTATAACTTTGTCAAAAGGTGTTTAGTGTTTGTAGAAATATACGTACTCTAACAAGCAAAAGTATTAAAGTCAATTCTCTTCTATGCAATATTTTTCTAAATAATATATTTTCTGAAGTATATACATATGTATATATATTTTTTTGTCTTCATTATCCAAAAAAAGATAGGCTGTTTTACAAACACACATGCCAAACGCAAAGCTATCAGCACTCTCAAGCTCTGGGTCCCATGACACTTTGTTGCTGCTGCCTCAATTCTAAGTAAAATGTATATATTCAGTTAACAGGTAGGATCGACTAATACTATACTCTAGAAAATTACTCTAGTACTTTAAAAAAAAGTTTAAAAAAGTTCAAAGCTATGCCTAAAAGCCCTTCAAAATACCTTTTCAACAATATATACTAGGGTGACACAAAAATCGCTATCGCTTAAATTTGTATGAAATTTAAGTGAAATTCAAGCGAAAGCGATTTCTGTAGCACCCCTGGTAGAACATTTTAATCGTAGCTTTAATCGTTTGAATACTGTGGGGGCAAGGTCGTCGGCAGGGGGGGGGGGCCGGGGGGGGCCGTTGCCCCCCTACATTCATAAATTTACCATATTTAGCTTCCGAAATCCAACCAGAGTAGGTTTTAAGACTGCGATTAATTTGTGGCAATTTGTCTGTAGCCCTGCTATATCGATTGCTATTAATTGCTAAAATAAAACTTCGAATATTTGGCAAAAAGTTAATATTTCGAAAACGCTTCCATGAAAAAAATGTTAAGTGCGATTTTCGTGTTTATGGGCCAAAGTCCATAAGAAAAGTGCACTGAGACATAAGAAGCAAAATGGCTGTAAACTAGTGTAATAAATGTGAAAATATTTTGGCCCCCCCCCCCTTATTGAGAAGCTGCCGACGCCCTTGTGTGGGGGTGTCCATTTTAGTGTGTTTTAGCAATATCCCGCTAAGAAAGCGGCTTTCTTAAAATCGTAGAGCAAAAGCTTCTAGTTTTATAATAGGGGAAAAGTCCACATTCACACACTTAAGCTTAGCGCTTTGATACAAACAGACAAATAAAAGGACTGAACTTTCATCTAATTTTTGGATCTTGATGATCGAGGTGTTATTATTTTTAAAAAATTACCAAAAGGCTGCAAGTTGCTGCAAGCATTCAAATTTTTCCCCTCCCACTTACACCTGTTTTTCTCACGAACCAGTAGAGTTCAAAGTCTTAGTATACACCTTTGATAGTCAAAACTGTACCTGTCGATCGGTATATAACTCGACCTGATCGGATAGTCAAAGCTAATTTTCTATGCGTTGTTTAGTACAAACTGGCAATGGGTCAGGTCTTCAAATTGTTAAATACCATATAATTCTAATTAAGCAATAAATTTGCAATTACAGTTTAAGTAATTTAATTTTTCATAATATTTATTTGCTTATGTATTTTTCCACCTGTTAGCCCAAAAATATAGATTGCCAAATAAATATAAGATTCTGTAAGATATAATTTACAGAATAGTCGCTCACCTCTTGAACTTATCCTTAAGGAATGTGAGCACACAGAGATACAAATAGAAATACAGAGACACTTAGGGAGCAGCTTGGTGTATCCGGGACGGACGAGAGTTCGGGCTCGGTCTCGGGCTTCTTGTCGGCTCAGCAACAAAAAACACCCTCGTAATCGCGACGCGTTTGCTTTGCTTTTGTTCGTTCATAAAGCGTTGGAAATTATGGAAATTAATTGAAATTCCAAGCATGCCGTTTGCTCTTTTGGCCAAACCAACAAATTACCATCATTATGCCTGTGCGGTGACGCCAACCACCCAACAACCCAAGCACCCAACCGCCCAAGCACCCAGCCATTCAAGCATCCAAATAAGCCCATTCAATGCCTCGAGGCGCAAATGAGACGCTTTGAATTAGCCTAATTTTAGGCGCTGTGATTGGCAGCTGTGTGAGTGTGTGTGTGTGTGTGTGTGTGTGTGTGTTGAGTTCGCTTGTGGGCGACTGCTGTAAACTGCATTACATTGGCATTTAATTAAGCTTAATAAGTATATCTTGCAATGAAGAAAACGTGAAACGTTGCATACTTTTGTGCGTCACCTGCAGTGAAATGAACTGATTGACTGTCCGATTACTTCATGTCTGTGCTTGTATGTATGTATTTGTGTGTGTATGCGCATTTATGTATAGTTAACATATTTAAAAGTTAAAAGCAACAACAGCGTCCCCCCACCCCGCACCCTCGGCGTCATCATCATCAGCAAAAAGTCATATTAAAAATCATTCGCTTGTGAAGATCAAAAGCATTCTTTTTCACCGAAATGCCATGAAGAATGATGTCGGGGTTGGAATGGGCGCCCAGCCCGGCAAGGGATGGCGAAGTTGGCTGCTGTCCGCCTTGCTCAAGCATTCAACCAAAAAGGCATGGCATACACACACACACACACACACACATACATGCGCGTGTACAGAAATCCTGCCTACCTATACAGGGAGATGGAGATGCCAACACGTTTTAATCTTTTTATGCGCTCTTCTGTATGTCCGTGTGTGTGTATATTTATTTATGGTTTTTCGCATTCAACCACCAAAATAAAAACATATTGTTGTATGCTCTGTGCTTGTAGTATGTGTATGTGTGCACATTTATTAAATATTATTGCTCTTATTTTGTGCGATACTTGGGATTTTTATTGCCCAGAAACAAAGTTGTTATTGTTATTGTTATTATTACTGTTGTGGTTGTTATTGCTGGTGTATCTACAATGTACATACATGCTCTCACATACATACATATGTATGTATATAGGTGCATAAGTGGAAGTAACTGGTTGTTGTTGTTGTTAATGTGACTCTGCTCCGACATTTGCAACGTTTATTAATTTAAATGCCTCTGCCATGAATAACGGTTAATCAATAAGCCAAATGCGTGACTATCTTGTTATTGGACACAATAACAGAGCTACTTATTATCTCAACAATGCATTGTTGTCTTCTTTGTCATACTAAGGTGATAGTGTGTGGACGAGTGTAAATCAAGTTATCTTTCGCTTAAATCAAGACTGTAAACGAATCCTGAACCGAACCTCACAAAATCAGTTCGGTTTGGTTTTTCTTGCATAGCGGAATCATATTACATAATCTCGATCAGCAGAGGCGATTGAGCTAAGTAAGTCTCGCAGTCTGTCCGTATGTTCAAGTGTTTCGACGCGTCAATCTCAGACTCTATCAGAGCCATAAAAGATACCGGACACAGGGCAAGTTTTATAAAAATTGGAAACAATATGATAAAGACAAAATGAAAAAAAAAATACATCAAAAATATATACACTGGGCTCAACCGGGATTTGAACCCGGGACCTCTCGCACCCAAAGCGAGAATCATACCCCTAGACCATTGAGCCGCATGTCGGACAAGGGGCTGGTTAAAGACTTATAATCACCACAGCAATGTTTGCTAATTAACTGTAGGATACCCTGTGCCCAGGCACTCCATTAGCCTAATACGTAATAGCACGCCAAAACTAACAACAATTTTGAAACTTAGTCTTGATTTTCGATCAATCGGTACTGTGAGTGAACCGATTTCAACCGAATTTGGTCAGGATGTATAAGACAATCCGAGATGAAAATTCTTTCAGTTTGGTTGGGATATGTCAAAAAACAGATAAAGTTTTTGATCCTAAAACTTAATTTTTAACTGGCAGCTATATGATATAGTCGTCCGACCTAAATTTAAACATTCGGTATACATTAACCTACATTTCAGAGAGATCGAGGCGTTGAATCACGCGGACAGACAGACGGACATGGCTCAATCGACTCTGCTGTTCATACTGATCTAGAATATATACATTTTATGGGGTCTGCCACGAATCCTTCTGATTGTTACATACATTTCACAAAATCTTTTTTGTCCATTTTAAATAAAACTGACATCAATTTAATTAGCTGCTATCTACATACTGTAATATAATTGCAATTTAAAAGCTAAAAATCTAGTGACAATTATAAATACGGAGTTTAGGAGCCCTTCATAATACCTTTCCAACGATATATAGACCATATCTGTAGCTTTTGTAGTTTGGTGTCAATTTTAGAGGGTTTTAGCAATTTTCCGCTAAGCCAGCGGCTTTTTAAAAAAGTCGTAGAATAAAAGTTTCTTGATAAATGGTAGGGAATAAGTCCACATTCACACATTTAAGCAGACTAACTGACTTCATCTTAATTTCGGAAGGCGACTAAATCTTTTAAATTTAATTATCTTTCAAACCCGTGGTTGGAATTTGATGAACTCATTCGACTCGTGTTTTTGATCAGAGAAGTTAAGAAATTAAAAAAGGCCTCTCCGACTAACACCTGCTTATCTCACAAGCCAGATGAGTTTCCAAAATGCATTCGTCACTAGCGCGGCCTACCGTCCGCAGTGATTGAAAATTATTTAGAAATTATGAGCTATTTTTTTCAATGTGCAAGCAAGTTATACCATAACTACATAATTTTATAGTCAAAATTTTAATATTTTTACTATTTCCAATCTTTATGATTTTTATTATTATATATAAATAATCAATACTTGTTCTTCACGGAATAAAAACTAAAATCTTAATTCTTGTTACTATACCAAATTTACTTCACATTGATTTATTTAACTAAAGTTTGGTTCCGTAACTATTATTTTCGGTCCCACTCTTAAGCAGATTTTTTAACGTAATATTAAGTGCGATACTTTAAATACCCATATACATATAAAAAAGCATGTCTAATATTTTAAAGTTTAAAATATTAGACATGCTTTTTTATATATGGGTATTTCCAGGATCGATATCGCGACATTTGAACGTCTTTAAATTTAAAAAATAATGGCAAAAGTTGACATTTTCAAAAAAATGTTTTTTTATTATAAAAGACAAAGTTTTGAAGATCTGTCGTTTTCGAATTATTTGTAGAAAACAATGCATCGCGAACGCGACGAGCAGAAGTCATGTTTGACTTGACAAATGCGAAATTCTTTGAAATGTGGCGAGTAATTTGGATGAAAATACTCTTAAACCATAATAAAATAATGTAGTTTTCCATTTTAGAAATAATTTTGATATGTTACTACCATTTTAATTATTTTCCACGTTTTATTAGTAATTTGTAACGCGACATCGCGAACGTGACAAGATTTCCACCTAGTTTGTGCCAAGAATTTGTTCATAAAATTTTATTCTAAGTATATATCGGAAACAGTTTTTAAACTTATTTTAAATTAAACTTTCAATATATTTATATATATTAAAATTAGAGGTCTGCATGGATGTACTCAAATTGTGAGTCCCATTGAATGCAATTGAATGGTTCTGAATGAGTTGAATGCAAAGCATACTATGATTGAGTTTATATGTATTTGAGTGAAGTTTTGTTCCAAACGTTCGGCATTCGTATGAGATGAGTTCGAATGAACTAAGGTGTAAAAACGGATAGGTGACATTGGCATTGTCAAACAAATTCGAATCACTCGAATGTATTATTTCAGTTTAGCCTTTTTTACGACTTATGGCAAAAATTGATGGAAAAATTAACGCACAAGATCAAGCCAATAATAAGCATGACTTGGTGGCACATGCATAAAGATTTTTTTCCGCTTTTAGACAAAACAAGTTGCAAAATACTTTCTATACCAGCAAACCGCTAAAAAGTATTTTCAGACGCACGAAATTTTGTAAGTGAAAAAGTGTGATTGCCATTAAACTAGACAGCGTTAAAAAATAATGTTTCTACATTAAAAAAGGGATTAATCACATACATATATGTATGTTAATACATATTTTATAGTTATTTTAATTTCTGAGAAATAAATGGATTTTTTTCCTTTTTACGAAGTGCTCATAGTTCATCATATTATTTCAGAACGTTTTTCAAATTAAAATTTTTCTGGTTAATTCGAATGAACTCAAACCAAATTCAACTTCTCTGTCATTCACATTCAGGCCTCTACGTTTGAATGTTAGCCTACTGAGTCTCACACGAGCTCTTCAAACAGCCAAAGATTTTTGAAGTTCGAATTCAAATTCACTCGTTCATTTTGAGTGTGAACTATTCATTTGTCATTTTGAGTGCATTCATGCAGACCTCTAATTAAAATGGTTTATGTTACAATCTTACTTAGTGTAATCGATGGAATACAAACGGTCCATTTTGGAAGTAAATTTTAAAAAAAAAGTGCAAAAATATAGAAAAATTAATTTATTCCAATGTAGAATCTATATGTTCATCCTATTGAATTTCTTCTAGCGTATATTGCTAAAATAAATAACTTGAATACATTTTTGGAAGAAAATTTTACAAGATGTGAGTTTTTGATCAATTTTACGTTTTTGGGCAAGGTGGACTTTCCGTTTTATAGGCTTCAACAAAGGCTCGAAACAAAAATATAACCAAGAATATATATATTTACTATATAAGGTCGGATGTACACTGTGAGTAGCGAGCTTAAAAATATGTATAAGTACTTAACATATTTAACATTACTTGTTTCTATGGGAGCATTTGGGTTCTGTTCAACTCTTAATTGTCAGCGGATGGCATAAAAAAGAGTCTCATCCAAAAATTGTTAATAAAAGACAAACAAATTGCGTCACGCGTCAATTCTGGCATTATCGGCTACTTAAATCATGGCAATATTTGTACATACATATATAAGGCCGGGTCCCGTTATTAGACACGCGTAATTGCCGTTTTACAGTCGCCGCATTTCGTCGAGGGGTTGACAACAAATTCAATAACAAGGCCGCTTCATAAAAAAAGGCGACTTGCGATGTTGTTGTTGTTGTTGACGTTGTTCTTGTTTGTATGATAACCAGATAAGAGAGTATTTTATTAGAAAGCAAGCACGTGTTCACAGCTCATCTCCCGTAATCGTATCGTAATCGTGATTGTGAGTGGTGGCGTCTGTCGGAGCAAAAACAAATTAAGTCACCCTTTTATTACGCTATTTAATTTTAACGTAATATTGTCAACGTTGTTGACAAATGGTCACCCTGCCCACGACACCCAAGAAACAAGCCCAACTGCAACTATGACTGCATGTTTGATCCGTAATTTGTGCCACTTGACGATGATGATGGCCCAGGCCTCAACTCCAGGGTGGTTTATTTGTGCTGCAAGTTTTGACAATGCCAAATGCGATTACGCCGTGAAGCCTGCCCAGACAAAAGTCTATACACGTCTACTGGCAGCGGAAAATGCGATTGTGCAGGTGCAGCTCCCAGGCGCGGCTAATTAAGCGTGATGAGCAGCCGGAACTAACAATGGACATCACTCTGAGTTGATTTATGATGCCAACAAACCGAAAACTAGATGCCCACTCAGCTTGCATCGAAGATAATATGTATAAATTGGACATAATTTATTTAAACTATCTAATAAAAGTCGAATCTAAAATTGAATAATCTGTTTAAGCCCTTCTACATATAAATCCCACGCGGATCAATTTCGATTCCACGCACAGTTTTTAATAAAAATTTCATTTTTTTACTAATATGTATATGTACATTATCCACTATTGTGAGCTATCATCCTATTCAATCGCAACCAAGATCGGCCAAACAGAACGTTGCAATTGGCTGATTAATGCTGTTTGATTTCACAGTAAGCTTAAGCGGTTAAAGTTCCATCCGACTAGCGTTTTTTCATCGACGCTAATTAAAAAGCGTCGGCTTTTTACCAAGGACCGTAACATTTATAATTATTAAAATAAAGGGTGTTTTTTTTAGAGGTATAGAACTTCGAATTGAAATAAAACACAAGAAAATCGTTTTAACGTCCATTAATTTGGCTTTATTGGAAGGATAAATTTATGCCATTAGTGTTTAAATACGATTTCCGGCATGTGGCCGCCGCGGCTGGCTCGAATATAGCCAAGTCTAGAGGTCCAATTTTCAAGCACTTTTTCGAGTAAAATTTTGTTTAGTGATGAGGCTCATTTTTGGTTGAATGGCTACGTCAACAAGCAAAATTGCCGCATTTGGAGTGAAGATAATCCACATGAGACCCTTGAGACGCCATTACATCCACAAAAACTGACTGTTTGGTGTGCTCTATGGGCTGGTGGAGTCATTGGGCCATACTTCTTCCGAAATGATGCTGGAGAGTCAGTTACCGTTAATGGGAACCGGTATAGAGCCATGATAACCGACTATTTTGTTTCCGAATTGGATGGCATGAATGAGGATGAGATATGGTTGCAACAAGACGGCGCTACATGCCACACAGCGCACGTCACAATCGATTTATTGAAAGCAACGTTCGATGAGCACATAATTTCGCGAAATGGACCTGTCAATTGGCCACCAAGATCGTGTGATCGGAGCGACGCGTCACGACGATTATAAAAATTTAAAATAAAAGTTTATCCAGTTTCTCATAATTCCTATTTCTAATTTTCTATGTGAACGTAAGCTCCGCGCAAATTGGGTGAAGAGAAGAGAAACGCCTTTTCAGAACAGAGAGCACGAAAAGCAGGAATGTGAGAGCATAGAGTCTAGTAGGAATAGGAATGACATTCGAAACTTTTATAAGACGGTTACATAAACAAAACTCAAGCTGATTCTTGTGGTATTTTTAGTGATAAATGTCCTTTATATGATAGATAATTTTGCAACTATGTATTATAGTTCTCTGCATGTCTTATGCATTCGCGAGGAACCTGATCATCCAAAAAAACAGAGGTCGATGACTTAAACAGCCTTGACATCCGCCGTCAGCAGAGGCCTTGTCATTTACCGTCCACCTTATTTTGGGGAGCGGAGGTATCCCTTTGGCTCTTTTAGAGATTTATAAACATGTTTTTGGACCTTTAAGTAGGTGGAAAAGGATTGAAACGCGCCTGCCCCCAGAGCCCCCATTGGTAAGGCTGTTTAAAACTGGTGGTCGCTGGGTGCTTAGATTTGGTAGATATAAGTATGTCCAATGTATTAAAGAATAGACTTATTTAGTTTTTCGTGCGACGTAGCAGGCATAGATTGCCGAATTTGAAACCTAGAATATAAAAACAGTCTAGTCAGTCAGTCTACGCTGAGAGCTGCTCGAGAATACTTCTCCAAAAATATAAAAAAGTTTTGGACGCCGCCTCCCAGTCAAACTCAGCCTGTGTGGATTGTGATTTATGTTTTGTGTTCTGAGATGTATTTTTAGGACCAGTCAAAACTATTTAAGCTGCGAGAACGCGTGATGGTTTCTTGAAATACGGTAACGACAATATTTTTGTTTAGTAAAAAAAAATAATGCTCAAATCTGTACAAAAAATTTTATCAAGCAAGTAAAAATCATATGGCGAACGAAAGGCAATGGAAAAGGACTCGCTGGAAAAGGTGACTAGTGTTACCAAAGAAAAAAATAAAGGAAGTAATCACAATGGAAGGAATGGCGGAAAATTCAAAAAATAAAGTATTGGTTTTATTGAAATTTGTTTCCGGGAGTCATTGACCGATTTGAGCCGTCAAAGCGACAGTTGTGTACTCGGGAGTTTCGTTCTAAAGAATAGCGATGGATATAGCAGGTCAATTTTCAGTCAGTACCAGTGGAAATAAGTAAGTGCTTGTTATAATCGATGATTATATTCTGATTTGGTTCTCCTTTACAATTCATAGCGAAGGAAAGGAACGTCCAGAATTATAAAAATACAAAGGAGCGACAACCGAAGGGCAAAACTCAAGGTTAAACACCTTGAGAGACAGGCGCCCTATTATGGTAGCGTCTCGGACTTTGTTAGGGACGACGCACACTGGGGTGAGAGACCCCAAAAGTGACGATTAATTCAGTGCACAAATTTTGGAGTTGCGGAATCAAATCAATATGTTGGTGAAAGTAGATAAAATTCTTAAAAAAAACCCTGTAATGTGACGCCAAAGTTGAAACTTTGCGTTTTCGTTTTTCGAAATACGAAAAATTTATATATTTTTTTTTTGTCACTTTTGATAACGAATTTCACCTAAAAAATATTCAAAAATGCATTTTTGAAAATGGAAACAATAAATTTGTATCATAAACAATTTTCGTAAATGTTTTTTGATCAAAAATGTTTAGTTAATACAGAAAAAAAATAAAATAAAAAGTACCTGTGAAATTGAACGTTTTTTAATCTTTAGATAGGCGAAAGTTGCGTCCCGTTCTGCCCCAGGAGAGTTATTTGAATTCAAAGTTGCTCTGTAAATCACAAAACAGTTGCTTTTTTATTTTTCAGTCTCAAATGTTGGTCAGCTATAAGCTGTCTGTTGCAATTAATTAGACAAAGTGCAAGATCGACTTTAAGCTCAGCTTTAATTTTTAAATTTAGCTAACGGATAAATGGAAAGCAAAGTAAAGCGTTTGTACTGGTGTACTCTTTTTAACAGTAAACGTCTTATTGTGATCCACGTCATTAGAAAAAAGTGCTAAAAATTACTATTTTAACCACTTTTTCCTCCTTTTTATACAAAAAGAAGCTTAAGGAACAATTTTCAATAAATTATAAAAAATACAAGCGAATAGATTTTTGAAAATTGTTTTTTGCAGTGACTATTAATATTGCTTCAAGAATTTTTTTGCAACCAAACATTGTTTGTTGGAGCCCGAGGAAAATAGTTTCGAAAGTAGAGTTTTACAAAATTTCGAAAATTTCAATCGGTACTTGATGGGTAAAGGAAAGTTTTGTATCATTCAAACGGTTTCTAGGCCTCGTACGTTTTACCTATGGTCCAATAAATTAACACTTTAATAAAACTCTTTAATGTTGTCCGGCTTTCTTTGTCCGCCACTGTATTATATAGTCCACCGATTCTTATTATTCTTCATGGATATAGTCAACATGGATATATAATAGATATGGGAAAATGTCACCGTTAAAAATTATGGAATTCCTATTTTTGTTGGGAAAAAACCGAATATTACGAAAATTTAATTTAAATATTTACTCTACGGACTATCCAAAAGTTAAAGATTTGCATTTTTATTGATCAAATACAAAATTATAACAAGGTCAAATTTTTGGACGGTTGAATTAATCGTCACTTTTGGGGTCTCTCATCCCAGTGTGCTACGCCCAGTTAAGAGGAGGGCAATGTAAGCATAGAAAGATGGCAAAGTTTCACTTGTCCATTTTGAGGGACGATTCCGGGCTGACTTCAGCTCGTGTCTGTGTAAAAATCCGGCCCCTTGGACATAGGCTGGGCACCCCTGATCTGAAGAGCAGGAAACTTTTAATTATTTCCTGAATTTATCCATGCTTATAGTAGTTCATTTTATTTAATAAAAAGACCCGTTAAACACACTCGCACAACTCAAACAGTTCATCGTACAAACTGATACGATAGGTACCGCAAACGTAAAAAGGACCAATGATATTGCAAAGAATTTTTACCTGGAGCATCAGAAGTGCAGCTGCATCAGAAGTGTTACTTTCCAAGCATCCGCATCATCACTGCGGACGGCAGTTCGCGCAAGTGACGAAAGCATCACGAAGGTTTCGAAAGGCGACTAGCAATAAAATAAGATGAAAAGATAGTTTGTTTGTTTGTCAAAGCGTTAAAATAGTTTTAATTTGTGAATTTGGACTTATTCCCGATCATAAATCTAGAAACTTTTGTTCTAAGACTTTTTAAAAAAATCGCTTAGCGGGAATTAGCTAAGACAATAAGTGCCTTTTAAGAAATTTTCAAAAAAGTATAAAAAATATTAGAAAAAAGATTTTTGAAAACAATTTTTTGCAGTCCCTCCTAGAATTGTTTGAAGAATGTTTTTGCAACCCAACCTTTTTTTTAAAAATATCGAGGAAACAAGTTTTAAAAGTAGACTATTTTTAAATTCGAAAATTTCAATGAGTACTTAATGGGTTAAGGAAAGTTTTGCATCATTCAAACGGAATTTAAATGACCTTTCCAAATTTTTTTTTTAAATATGAAGACTTGACTTACGTGCGACAGTGATTCAAATTAAATTTAAAAAAATAACTACCACATATTTTTAAATCAAACAAAAAACATTTTTTAAATATCGACCCCTATTTGCGACAATAACGTATGCGCCATTTTCCGAAATTTTTTTTTTAATGCAAATGTGTTCATTAATATTAATAGTATCTACACTAAAAATATTAAACTTTAATTGTTTATATTTCCGGAGATATTGGCCTGTCAAATATAACGTAAGCGACAAATAACATGAAGAAATCAACTTAACGAAACCTAAAAACCTTTCTCCTGTAAAATTGCGTTTTGGCGCATACGTTATTGTCGCAAATAGGGCTCGATATATCAATTCATAACATTTTAAAGTTAATTGCATCAAAATATTCGATCACGTTTCGCTGAAATCAGTATTTGAACTGGTCGTCGAAAAAGTGACTTCTGTTTGCCCAACATCAACCTTAACACCAACTATAGTGTTAATCAAGATGTGTTATAAGTTTCGTCCTTTGTCAAAATAAAATAGTCTTGGCACATGCTTTATTTCACTTTTAATGCGTACGAATGTCGAATTCGACATTAGAGAAATACCCATATCAGAAATTTTGGGGAACGGAAATGTTTTCGTCCCTAGATTTTTACCTCGTAGAGGTTTTGTTTATAAGAAATAAATATAATTGCAGCTTAACTGAATTTTTCACTTACACAAATCAGGGCTGAAAAGCATGCACATAAAATTCCGACATTTTCAGTTTCCGGAGAAACCCGTTCAGTAATAAGTTAATCAAACTAATTAGACAGTTGCTCTAAAAATACCGAAAGTCGGCAGCAGCAAGAACAACAGAATAACAGGCCAAGGCAAAGGAGATGCCATTGCCAGTTGGCAGCCAGAAATTCCGGAAACACATCCCTCCCCCGTCCATTGGAACAGAGTGACCTAAGTATGTTGTTAACAACGAAAAGGGTTGCTGCTGTTGTTATCACGTCTACGCTGGAATTTATGGGTAACTTTTGTGACATGGACATGTTAATTGCCCCGCTTGGTTGCCAGGCTTAGAGTTGTTTTACAAAGTTCTTAAAAATTGGCGTACGTTTTGTTTCGTTTGCTTTTTAATTAAATGTCGCAATGTGACCAACACTATGGAGAGGAAGGGGGAACGCTCTGGTTATGACCATTGGTCAGTGCCAACTCACCACATACAGCCGGACTTGCACACAGCAGTCAAAGCGGAGAACATTTTAAGCTCTCTAAATTGGATAAAGTGCTTGCGCTTTGGCTGCTGTCTTGGTAACTCTTGTGCATGGACAATGAAGCATCAGCAGCACGGCGAGGAGAGAGATTAAGCATAAAGGACAGACTTTATTTATTAGTCAAGTTGTTATCAATGTGGTTGCAGCACTTTTGCACTTTTGCTTTGTACTTGTTTCGACAGAGTTGCTAAAAATGGAAGCGATATTAATTAAGCAAGCAGATGTATATGGGAATTAATGTTTATATATATTCATGTATATATTCTTAAAATTAACAAAACATTTAAAGCATATCTTCTGAAACATACGGAAATTACTGTTCATATATATTCATGAATATATTCTCAAAATTAAAAAACGTATAAAACATATCTCGTTCAATAGAAATTAAGTTCACTGCCTGCATTGGCTTAAAATTAACAAAACATTTAAAGCATATCTTCTGAAACATATGGAAATTATTGTTTATATATATTCATGTATATATTCTCAAAATTAAAAAAGTATAAAACATATCTCGTTCAATAGAATTAATTTCACTGCCTGCATTGGTAACTATTTCTATAAATATACTTATAAGCTTATAATTTACGGTATACTCTCGTTATTCGTCTTTTCTGCCGGTTGCTGATTCTTCACCAAGCTGCCATAGTACGCCGTAATGGCTACCAAGCGCGTATCCAAGTAATTGTGCTCCACCTCACACTGCTCGCCCACATGTGAGAGGGCAATCACCTGCTTTATATTCGAGCTGCGCGGAAGAAAGACGCCAATGTTGTCCGAAAGTCGCCTTGCGTGTTGCATCAGTTGTGTGGCGCCCAGCGGCAGCAGATGCTGCTCAATATCAAACGTGGCCTGCTTTTGGTATCCTGGACCACCCCAGGGCGGACTGAGGAACACAACATTGGGACGCAGGCGTGTGCTATTTGCAAATTGCATGAAATCCGCATGTATGAACTCAATCTTGTGGGCCACACCATAAATGGCCGCATTGTGCTTTGCCATGGCCAACTTGTTGGCATCAATGTCAATGGCAATCACTCGTCCGCAAGTGTTGGCGAATTGTATGGCATTGCCCCCGCACCCGCAAAAGGCATCCACAACGACATCGCTGGCGAGCCGAACTGCCGTCTGCTTGGCAATCTTCTCTGGTGTCACGGAAAACCAGCTTTCATGATCCAAAAGAATGCCACGATCGAAGCGTGAGAACAGTGAGAAACGCTTGAACCAATACTTTAACATGGTGCTATTCTGCATAAACTCTGGGATTTTGCCTCTTGTTGCCTTTTGGCGTTTCTTTTTCTTAATGCTTCGCGACTGCACTGAGTGCAGCGCCAGGTCCTTATCTGTGTCCTTTGGCATGTTTAACAAACTCGAGTCGCTATCACTGTCAGACTCACTGAGAGGTTGCGGCTTTGGTTTACGTTGCTTTTTGGCGAGTTTCGCGCCAAATGATGTGGGCAAACCCAGCAGTCTCAACTGCTGCTCTTCGTCTATAAAGTCCGGATCGTCGTTAGCGGAAAAATACGGTTCATCTTCCGCGTTACTTTCACAACTCCCTGAACTCTCTGCACCTTGGTATATATTTAAGTCCGCCAAGTGCTCGTTTACATTGTCCAAAGTTTGCTCAACGTCTCTCAGTCCATTCGACAGATCGTTTTCGTAGTTCTCAAAGGCACAGGTAAAAATATGCCAGAAGTGTGCGCTCTGATTGCTGGCGTGTTCCTGCCACAATTCCTCCCAAGTTGCTCGCTCCGCAGCTGTGGTTTCTTCAATCTCCTGCTTGTATTGTGGATAGTGCTTATGCCACTTTTGTTCAAGCAGCTCGTGACCCTCTCGTTGCCAAAACTCAAGCCAAGCTGCTTGCTGTGTCTGATCCTTCCACTGGGGCTCCAGGTGAACGCCGTTATTAGTGCTCTCCGTATGCTCAAATAGCTGCGAGAATGTATAGAATTGGGGATTGCTTCGCGATGTGCTTAGATAGTGCGAGTTCATCTCATTAGCTACGGCTATGGCTATCTTTACATAGTACTCGAATCTCCAGCCGACGTTGAATTAACTCCTCGGCCTGATCGATGCGACGTGTGTGCCACACATTAAGCGCCGGCTTGTGGGTTGTGTGTATCTGCTCCAGATATTGTGAGCGTGCTGCCTCGTTATCGCCAAGTAAAAACAAGTGTTCGTGCAAGCCTCGTATGGTCAAGACATCACTGTTTGCCTTCTGTACGTTACAGAGCACAATCTCACCGCGGACAATGCAATAGCTACCATGCGCCAGGCTTTGGTCGTTGGCTTTGTCGTACGTGAAATTCAGCAGCAGCAGGGACACCGCTCCAGTGGGCAGTTTGTAGTCACTGATAATTAGTATGAGTTATTAATGAATAACTTAATAACTAGTAGAGTTCCTTACCTTGGCAGGTGAGGAACTGTTACGTTTTCAAGCTTAAAGTAATCCGGAAAAGCAGACAGACGTCCAATAACAGCGCACTTGCCGTAGTGCAGCTGCCTGTAATCGGGCTCGAGTGACAACTCCTCGACTAGCAAGTCCTTGAAGAAGTCGCAGTACTTTGGAAGTTTATCAGCAATATAGTCGATCGGGGATAATACATGAACTTCGTTCATTACTTCCTCATAAACTCAGAAATTTCTTCAAACTGAAGATGCGTCTCTGAATTGCAGGAGCATGCCGCTTATCCGGAACAGTGTTGTTAAGCATTAAAATGGTTTATATTACCTGCTATTATTCACAAGTACTTAACAGTAGCAAGTCACAGCAGTATCGAGAATCATTGCATACTTTGCAACACTTTATTTATATAAAGTTCCACCAAACTCGGCGCGCAAGTTAAGTGTGAGCTCAAAAAAGTACACTTGGCAATAATTTTTTAATAAGTATAATTTAAATAACACCAAATTAAATATATTAAAAAGGAGATCATTTTAATGAAAGCTTACTATCGTCACTTTTCTTTGATTCGATGGTTGCCACACGTTTTTGGGAACAAAGGCTGCCACACCGTTTGTTGGTTGTTTGTAACAAGCAGTGCTGCCAATTTGTCCTTTTTGTGGACAGATCTGTCCGTTGTGAAACTGCGATTTACAGGAAAATTTTAAAGCGTCCCCCTATTTGAAATTTAAAAAAAATGTATGCATCTCCTGTGGAAAATATTTTACTGGCCAATAAAGAGCTGGTATTATTATATGAATTATTATTATATGTATTAATAAGAAAACATTGTTTGTACAGATTTTTTGTCCTTTTAAAAAATATCTGTCCTTTTTCTGACTTTTTTTTTGGGTTTGACCGGCCTTTTAGTGTGTAGAAACATTGGCAACACTGGCAACAGGGCACCATTTTAGTTGTCACAAATTTTGCAGAAAGGCGGCATTGCGAACGAAGAAAACAAATTCTATTAGAAAACGCCATTATTAAAACTATAGTTTTATATATTATAACGCACAAATATTAATTAAAGAATAAGCATGTCGTTTATGAGTCCAGTGGATATGGTGGATGAGGATGCCGCGGATCTGCAATTTCCCAAAGGTAACACCAATAACAATAGTTAATAAATATCAAAACAAGCAACATGCAAGTGAAAGAAAAAGAGGGCTTCGGGTGGCCGCCAGGCGCCACATGCTTTCCATAACAAATTTATTAAATTATTTGCAGTTAAATTGAAAACAAGTCAGGTGCTGCAGCGTTGGGAGAATCCGCAGCTGTCTACAATAAAATTTGAGCGGGCACGCACCGATGAATCGACAAGATGTTCTACGGTATTCTATAATGCTGGTGCATTCCACAGCCAGATGGAGGAAAGTGTGGCTGTTGTCACCAGTGGTGATCTGAGTAGCGGGAATACATCTGAACCAACTTGTGCCACGTGTCGTTGCGTCGTCGCTGAGCCCTACATCAAGTGCTCCGAGTGCTTGGATATCTCGCTTTGTACACAGTGCTTTGCACGAGGTCGTGAAACTGGCGCACATCGGAACAACCACGCGTACACTATAATACGAGATGATATTCAGGTATTTGCCAACGAATCTGGTTGGACGTCGCGGGATGAACGAAATCTACTGCAGGCGCTGCGTACACATGGCTATGGAAACTGGGACGCTTTAGCAAGTGCTCTGGGCAGGCGACACTCGCCAGCAGAGGTGCAACGGCACTATAACGATTGCTACTTTGGAGGCATTTTTGAGCGATTAGTTGGCCTGCAGCATGAACGACTTTGCTACATGCCTGAGACTATGCCATATGTGCTCAAAATGAGATCTGTCGAGCCACCGCGGCACGACGATATTGCATCCATTCAGTTCAAAATTAATGCCGGCTATCGTTGTGCACGTGGGGACTTTGACACACCCTACGATGCCTCTGCTGAAGGATTGCTGACCATAATAAACGAGCAGCAACAAGCTGATGATGAGCTTGAAAGTGAATCGCTGGATAGAGAGCTAGACGAGGAGCTGCAGTATGCGCTAGTGCTTGCCTATAACAATCGCATGAGGTACTTTAAAAAGTTCCTAACCAATCCGACAACTGTCTTCACTAATATGATTCATTATGAATACGCAGGGAACGCCAGCGTCGCTACAGCATAATGCGAAAGCACGGCCTCATCATGCCCAATCGCACTGTCAGCTGGATAACAAAGTATGTGAATGTCTTCCGGAGCGATGCCAGTTGCATGCGCTTTCTCGCCCTCATGCAAGTCTCAGAACCCATCGAGTTTGACTTGTTGGTAGAATCGCTGCGCTACTATCGCCAGCTGCAGAATCGTATCCATTGGCTGCACAATCTCCGCCAGCACGGCGTTCGCACTCTCTATGGTGGCGCGCTTTTTACGAGACTGTTTAAGCAGCGGCAGCATGCTCAACGGGAATATGCTCGACAGAGGCAGAACGATGCTAATGACTGGCAACAGTTGGTCCACCATTACGAGCAGAATCAGAATATTGAACAAGCGCCACAGGGCAGCAGTTCCAGAGTGTATATGATGTACCCGCGGCGAAAGGCCAGTCCCATGGAGATTTCAGGTAAGCTTAGTGGATAACCACTTCAAGTCGGAAGACAAATCAGTAACATGGATCCTTTTCATCCAGATATGCCAGGTTACTCCAAACTGGATGCTGGAGAGCGCACACTTTGCAGCGTAGCTCGTCTGATACCCCAAGCATATTTGGAGTACAAAAATCAACTAATTGCGGAGCACGCCAAACTGGGCAATCTAAGACTCGGCGATGCGAGGCGGCTCATCAAGATCGATGTGAACAAAACGCGACAAATTTACGATTTCTTGGTGGAAAATGGCCACATCCGACCGCAGTCTTATGGCTAAACCCAAAAGCATTATTTCTATTTCACTTGTAAATTGCTCAAGCAAATTAAATGTTCAGTTTATCAGGTTTACTTATGTGCTTAATCTGACTGTTTTTCCAGAGTTCGAAAATGCGGAAACGTTGCTGATATCGGAGGTTCACATGCTGCTCGATCATCGAAAACGCCAAAATGAATCCGCCGACGAAGAGCAGGAGTTTTCAGAGGTCTTTATGAAAACATATGCCTACACAGACAGTTTCCGCAAGTTCAAGAACAAGGAAACCATTATGTCCGTGCGCAGGTAATCGCAAACAGTTCCAGATAAAATATTAGCATTATACAATTTTATTTCGTTTTTACTTCTAGTTTGCTTATGCAAAAGAAACTCCACAAATTCGAGCTGGCAGCGCTGGGTAACCTGTGCCCTGAAGCGCCAGAAGAAGCCAAGGCATTGATACCATCGCTGGAGGGTCGATTCGAAGATGAGGAGCTTCGTCAAATACTCGACGATATCGGCACTAAACGTAGCTTGCAATACTAAGTTACCTGCATTTTGGAGTGAAATCATTGATACTTTTAATTATGAAGTAGATTATAAGAATTAAAAAAGGAACACGCAAAAATGTTGTGGGATTTGTCAAAAGGGAATACAAATGAAGAGATAAAGCACTTTTTGCTTTTAATTTCTCAAAGATCCATAAAATTATCTGGATACTAGGCTAAATTTGAATCGATACCGTATTTATTAACATACTGCTCCATTAAAACTTAATTTTCAAGAGCGTTTTCGGCTAAGCAACTTTAACCCTTTCAGACCCTGGTGTAACGATTGTGCGGATAACATTCGGCTTCAAATGCTAAAGAGACCGACATACTGTCCTTTTTTTTAAGTATAAAATAAGTAAAATGAACACGATTAAACTGAAGGAAAACAATAAATTTTGAGGTGTCTGATGAATTAAAGTCATGAATTCTGCGTGTTCTGATAATGGTTGTAGGGGATGGATATCAAAATCAATAATGTACATATCGCTCATTTACGTGAAAGAGTCGTGACATAAGTCGAAAAACACGATTTTTGAGTTAATGATGCAGAAATGTTCGCAATGTGACAATCTATGTTGTGTAAAAATTTCATAGTCCTATCTTTAATACCGAGAGAGTGTGAGAAGAGTATATGTCGTTTTTTATTTCGACCGATTTGACCTTATTAACTTAAAATGCAATCGTTGACTAGAAACGATTCTTTATGTTTCATAAAGCTCAGTTGTTTTTTCTCAAATTTACAAGTTTGGCCGCTTTTCACAAAACACAGGCGACACTTGAAAACTTTAAATGCGTTTATCTCGAAACGCCATTTTTTTAGAAATGTCACTCTTCATGTAAATGAACGATATGTTCCAAAAATTCTTTGTTGTTTAGCCTCGGGTCTGAAATGGTTAAATTCGAAATTCTAATTCTCTGACTCATCAGCATTTCAAAAATGTGAAATCACTAAATCACAGTCAAACAAATAATGGTGTCATCAGTAGATCAGTTCCAGTTCCAGTTCAATTTGCATTAGTTCATATTAGACGAACAAGTCAAATGAACAACTAACCAAATGCAAACAATAAATGTATTTAAAGAACAAACAACTCTACCAAAACCATTTGAAACCAAATATTAACCAGTGCGAAGTAAAGTAAACGATAAATCACATAACAAAGCACTCAAAATGAATAAGGACAACTCCAGCATGCAAATGGATCCTGATTTGGCGCTGCGGCTGCTCGCTGATGGCGCCGTTTTGGTCATAGCTGGCGTTCCTGTGGGCACTGAGTTCGGCGTGGACTTGTGCTCTTACACCATAGGCCCAGACTTCCGAGGTGTCAAAATGATACCTCCTGGCGTCCACTACATTTGGTGCGCTTCCCGGGGACCTTATGGCGACACTGCACCACGCGTTGGCTTCGTCCACTTCTTCCATCCGAACGAGATTCTTGTTCGCGAGTGGGATAGCGAACTTGAAGAGCTGCGCCCGCGTCAGACTGCCGAGCCAGAGCTGGAGCGTGATCGTATACGCAAGAATCTGGCACAGTTGGAGCGTGTTCTCGCGCCCTATGACTACCGATATGTCTGCCAGTGGAAGGATCTGACGGGGAGCGTTAGTGAGCCGTGTGTAGACCGCTGCCGGCCAGAGCTGGGGACCATACGCACAAACATTGAGCTTCAATCCTGCACGGATGCAGACCGACCACGAGGCAGCGCTGGCAATATAAACAAACGGAATACAGCTGCCAAGCTGCTGCTGGATGAGAGTGACATGCTTCCCAATCTTAAGCCTGTGGAGGGCACAGCGCCACGCTTTTGTGTTGTGCCTGCGCGAGTGCCACAGGATGCACCACCAGCAGATATATCCCGTCATGCTATTGACTGCATAGCAGCTGTAAATAAGCTATTTGATAGCTTTGAGAATAGCCCCGATGGGCTCATTGAGGAGCTGCAGCTGGCGTTCGTCTTCTTTTTGGTTGGCTACTCCGTGGAGTCGTTGGACCACTGGCGCAAGTTACTCGCCCTGTTGTCGCACTCGGAGACAGCGGTCAGCAAACACAAACTGGCCTATATGAAGTACAGTGAAGTGCTGGCCCACCAGCTGCCCCATCTGCCGGAGGAGCTAATGACACCCAGCATCCACAACACAGTCTACAAGGATGTGCGTGAGCTGCTTATCAATCTGTACGCTGGTGGTCTCATGGTGAGCGCAGAACGACTGATTAAGCGTCTGGGAAAGCAGCTCAACTGGCACTTTGAAGGTCTTCTCGATGAGGATCCCGAAGACCAGCCGGTGATAATCGAATCATAATTAGGTGAATTAAATAATAATCAAATCTCATTGTCAGCACTTTATTATTGGTATAATTTTCTGTTTTGCAAGGCGGTCAGCTGTTTCAGCGGAGTGAATGCTGGGTTCGCAAATAATTCCACAGATCTCGGGCCGTGCGTATGCTGACCATAAACTGGCATAGTTTTGTCTCAATCAGGCAAAGTATGATGAACTTGGCGCGCTTATCCTTGAGCAGGGACTGCAAAACGTCAACTATGATGAATGAATGCATGTAAAACACCCAATAAATAGCGGGTACCTCTTCATTATTCTCTGGTCCACTGTCCACAACACTCCATAGATCTTCGGACTCCAGATACGCACGCACCGTCATCGACCAGGCCTTGTAATTGTCCAAACCTTTGAGCTTCTCAATTTGCAGTTGCAGCGCCATGTCTTCCAATTGATGTCGTCTCCAGCTCAGCGACGTTTTACAAATAAATCGTTAGGCCTTTCGGCTCGTCCACTTTGTGCTCTTTGCTCTTTGCTGTCTGCCAATTTGTGTAGATTTTCAAATATAGATATGTAAGCATTTGTATTGGCATGGCCATAATAGGGGAGGGATCGATGGAGAATACGAGTACGCCTAGCCCAAACAATGGCCACTAGACCCAGTTCACTTGCTGCTGCTTCTTGTGCTGTGCGGCAACACACAAAAAATGAAATTCATATTCAATGCCACTGGCTTTGGCATTGAGCTCAAGTGGACACTGACACTTTTATTCGATTCATCCGCAGTGCTGACTTGGCTGATTGTTGCCGACTCGAAGATACCCTTCGAGTAATAACACAGGTAAAGCTAATTCAAATACAGGGGTGGTCAAAAGTATTTACACAACACTTAAAGTTAAATCTCATAATTCGAACTTACTTCATGTTAACTTTGGTATCAATGGAAAGGTCATTTAAATTCCGTTTGAATAATACAAAACTTTCCTTAACCCATTGAGTACCCATTGAAAATTACCACAATTTAGGGACAATGTACACTCAGACCAATATTTATTCGTACACTCATTTTTTATAGTTCAACAGCTATTTTAAGATTTTCGTAGTTACCTAAAAATGCTTTTGCAGATAATCAGAGCAGTTATTTTGGAATAAAATCCGCACTAAGTATAACCTTTTTATTCAAGAACAAAATCTGTATAACATTTAGGAAAACCAAGAAATTAGCGCCAAAAACGGACCAAAAATTATTCGTACATAAATTTCAACTTTTTTCAATGCTCAAATTTGACGTATTATTGCAAATTTTTAAGTTTCAAACAACAAAAAGAACTAAGGATTTGTAAAAACGTTTAAGCTTATATATAATTAATGTGGTTCAGATTAAAATATACGAATTTTGGTACGAGGAAATCTTGTGTTGGTGGCTAGTGCATCAAGGATATATCTCTAGAGCTAGAAAATAGGATGCATCCTGGTGTCTTAGCGGAAGGTTACCGTGATTCATTCTTTTAAAGAAAAAATATAGAAGCATCGCTTTATGTACATATGGGCATTTCCATAAAAATGTCAACCGCGACCAAAAACTTAACATTTTTCAAAAGTTCACATATTGTGAAATTGTCTTCCGAAAATGTATTCAAGTTGTTTACTTAAGAATGACCACACCGACTCTACATTGAAATAATTCACTTTTTAAATATTTTCGCTCGTTTTCTTAAAAATTGTATTCAACGCTTACACTAAGAAAGATAGTAAGATTGAAACATAAACCATTTTAATACATAGAAATGTATTGAATGTTTAATTTGAAACAAATTTTACAAGTTGTTTTCGATATACAACATATAATTTCAAACAGAGAGACAGAAACCACATAAATATATTGTGGAACAAAATGTCGCGTGCGAAACTGATAGAAATTTAATAAAAAAAAACTACGTAACATTTTTGAATAAAAAAAAAAACATTTTAAAGATAACTCAATGACTAACATTTAAAATTTTAATATTCCTTCAGGTTTCGGAGAATTATGTTTAAACTGTTTGGCTTGAAATCGACTTCTGTTTAAGTCGCGTGTTTAATGCGTTGGTTTTTTGTTATTATCTTGAAAACGAAAAATTGGCCAAAATCAATTAAGAATAATTAAGAACTAAAGGTTTCGCCTTTTGTCATAATAAAATAATGTTTTGGCATATGTTTTTCTTCACTTTGAAAGGAGAAATGCCCGAATATTGAATTGAAATGAACAAAAGTATATGATAAAACAAGTGGGAAAGGCTATAGTCGAGCTCCCGACTATAGGATACCCGTTACTTATTTAACTAAATTGAAAATATTTGTATTGCATGCTCTTAGGCACTTACATAGCATAAAAACTTTAATCATACATTACCATTGTTCTATTTGTCCCATCTTGTTGCAATTTAGTAGGATGATAGTTATTAACAGTAGTTAACGAAAGCTACAAAAAAAAACGTAATATCTTAAAAACTGTGCGAATGGTGGTTTTCGCAATTTGCGAAGGCGGAAAGGGTCGTGGCAAAATTTTGAAATGTGCCAAATTTGGTTGCTCTAGCTCTTATAGTCTCTGAGATCTAGGCGCTCACACAGACGGACATGGCTGTATCGACTCGGCTGTTGATGCTGATCAAGAATATATATATATACTTTATAGGGTCGGAGATGCTTCCTTCTCCCTCTTACATACATTGCAACGAATACAATATCCCCTTTTACTTTTTTTTAAGTAACGGGTATAAATATGCCTAATATTATACAACAATCTTATGAAAGTTTCCGCATAAATCTTACAACCCGATTTTGGAGCCCAATAGCATAATAAATTGGTTATTCCAGAAAGACAAGGCATACATATTTGTAAAGGTATATAAATTCTACCAGAATGTTCTAAATTCTGCGTTTATTATTCAAACGTTTTGAAATTTGTTGGATACATAAAAATAACTTTAAGATTGTATTTGTAATTTGATTTTATCGATTTGCGGGACGTGTTAGGGGAAAGTACAAAATTTGATATTAACATGAACCGTGTATTGTGTGCGAGAACCAATGTATGTTTGTATGAATGTTTGTATGTACTCAGAGAAGTGGGAGAAGCCTCCCTCTGGCTGTTACACCCATCTTCAGGCGAACAAATCAAATCAATGGCAGAAACTTAATCAAAATTTGTTTATTCATGTGAGTAATGCCGGCATTTACATACATATGTTTGTACATACATACATATGTATTTAGAACTATTTCCACCTATCGCTGTGGATTTCCATTACGGTATCCCCACCCACAGAAAGTTCGTTGAAAAAGTTTCCATTTCGTTCTGTCGTTGGATCGATCATAAATTTAATAAAACTGTGCGCATTTCTTGTTTTTATTATTTTTATTTGAAATGAATACGAATGTCAGTTTAGCTGTTTGTTGCTTTTCTTGTATTTTTTGTTTTTCGTTATTAATTATGTATCTGCTGCTGCTGTCTCTAAATTCCTCTTAAGCTTTCTGTCGGCCTTTCTCTTAATTCTTGTTCTCAGTTTGCCTACTCTCAAATACCGAAAGAGTGTTGATAAAGAGAAAAAGAGCTTTTCGATTTGGTTGTTATGTCCTAACTCGTAAATCAATCGCTTGGCGGCATGCAGCAATAATCAATCAAGAAAAACTCGAAACGTTCTCATGTTGAATGATTTCTTTTAGCTAAATTAAATATTCTTACTGCCTTGTTGTTTTTGTCGAGTGTTAAATGCAAACATATTTGTCGCTCTTTTGCTATTGGTTTTTTGCTTGGGGGGGGGAGGGAGTTGGGTTTTCACTTTGAAAAATTCGAAATCTACAAGTTACATAAGTGGTAGGCATAGAAAATATACAAGTATATACGAATGTATATATATATATATACTAAGATGTATACAATATATATTTATATATATGTGTACCATTTGTTGTTAGCAACTACAAATACTTTTCGTTTTAATATTTATATTTATATATATGAAAAATGTTTGTGGCGAAGTGAATTAAAAACCGTTAAACAAACTTGTACATATGTTTAAAAAACACAAACATAATCTGCGCATCATTTTTTGTTTTTCTATTCTTTTTGATTTGCATGTGAGAGAGCAAGAGACAAATACAGAGGTGATGGAATGAAATTTAAGAGAGTAAAACGAAAATAAAAACTTTCTATATGCGTTAGTGTCGTGTGTTTTGGTTGGTTATTCTCTCTTTTGTGTATGTAGGTATGTGCGGGTGTGTTGGTGAACAATACACAAATTACATACAAATTTAAGCATAAGAATTCGTTTTACTTTTTCTCTTTCGAATTTCGCTTTAACTAACATTCATTTTTTTAATAATTTATTTCGTTTTGTTGCTTGACTTTGTTTTTGTTTGCTCATTTCGTTCTTACTTCACATTTGCTTATCTTTTTTGTTTCGTATTAAATTTATATTAATTGCTGCTGTTTTGTTTCTGCGTTTGCTTCTTACACATTTTGTTTTTTCTCTTCGTCACGCATCATTTTCTGCTTCATTTTATTTTATTTTTAAATTGCGCTTATTAAGTTTGCTTTACTTTTTTTTTTCTTTGTTTTCGAATGTTATTACCTTTTATTTTAGTTCTTTTAATTACTTTATGACTGGCTTAAAATTAAAGTTCAAGTTGTGTATCTTATGTGTTGGTGTTGTTGTTCTTGTTGCTGATAAGATTGTAAATATAATATGCCAACTTTTTCATGCGTACTGTGTGTGTGTGTGTGTGTTTGGGTGTGTGTAGTGATCTTTTTTTTGAAATGAAGTTTATTTTGTTTTCGCTTCTCAGAATTAAATATAATATTTATTTAAATATAATATAATGCTTTTGTTTCTCGAATGCAAAAAATTCAAATGTAGTAGTTGCTGCTGCTGTTGTTGTAGCTTTGGGGAAGCCAGGGCCAAACATTGCATACCACAACGAAGACGAAGACTACGACGACGAGACGGCGGCTGCACCTCATTCTTGACCCAACAGCCACGCCCACGACCACCCTCTCTGTTCTGTTTATGTTGCTTGCTATTAATGCTGTAGTTAAGAGTTATACACTGTTTCTCATTGTATTTGTTGTGTGGTTTTCATCTTTGCTTGCTTTTCCTGATGGTTTCTACTTGCTACTTGCTGCTGATGTTGTTCGTGTTCTTGTTGTTGATGTTGTTGTTGTCGCAATTCTGTGGTTGCCCTGTAGTTGTCGCTTATCGTTGTTGTTGTTGATGTTTCTTCTAGTTGTAGTTGTTGTTGTTGCTGCTGCTGTTTACTACCCGGTTGCGTGTTGTTTTATTGTTGTATGCATATATATTATATGTATTATATTTACTTTAGAAGGTATATGTTTTTTTTTGTTTTGTGTGTTTTTTTTTAAATGGAAGGGCGGGGGTTTACTTAAATTACGACACATCCTGATCCTCAACATCCTGAATTTCCGGTTTAGGCTCGCCATCACCTGTTGTGGAGTCTATATTTTCGCATAAATCAGAGAAACATATATGTGTGTTAGTCAATATCAAAAATATGAATTATAATTGCAACTATCGAATTGATGATCTCGAATTCGTTACGTACCATCTGCCTGCATATCAGACGTCCATAATGTGAGGTTGTCCCGCAGCAGCTGCATAATCAGGGTCGAGTCTTTGTAGCTCTCTTCGCTCAGCGTATCCAACTCAGCGATGGCATCATCAAATGCGGCTTTCGCCAAGCGGCAAGCGCGATCCGGTGAGTTGAGTATCTCATAGTAAAACACCTAAGCACACACACACAATTTATTAAGATACTTTCATTGCAAGATTCATCGTTTTAACACTTACCGAGAAGTTCAATGCCAAACCCAAACGAATTGGATGTGTTGGTGGCAGATCGTTCATGGCAATATCACTTGCTGCCTTATAGGCAATCAATGAATTCTCTGCAGCATCCTTACGATCCGAACCGGTGGCGAATTCGGCCAAATAGCGGTGATAATCGCCCTTCATCTTATAGTAGAATACTTTACTTTCGCCGGATGTGGCGCATGGAATGAGATGTTTCTCGAGCACATTTAATATATCCGAGCAAATGTCGCGCAGCTCCTTTTCCACCTGACCACGATAGGTCTTGATCATCTCCAACTTCTCCTCGGCGCCCTTGTTCTCTTCCTTCTGTTCAATGGAGGTGATGATACGCCACGAGGCGCGACGTGCTCCAATCACATTCTTGTAGGCAACCGAGAGCAAATTGCGCTCCTCAACGGTCAACTCAACGTCCATGGAAGCGACCTTCTTCATAGCCTCCACCATTTCTGCAAAGGATTGATAACACAAATACGGCCAATTAAGAAACGGAGCAACATTTTCGTCACTAAATGTGTAAGGCATGTGGTTTCTTGAGATATCTCATCCATTCTCACAAATCGTGTATTGGAGACAATAGTCCTACTATATATTTGTATAAGATTTAGGGCATTAAATCTTCGTCATACATTCCTTGCTTTCTTTCTCATTAGAAACTACAACCAAATTTTGCGAAATACACTAACTATAGATAATACACACCGTTGATTTCATTTGTATATTTATTCTATCTATATACCCACACACACCTACATAAGTATGCAGATACATATAGTATCTATTATCTTCACAAACATACACACCCAGTCCATAATGACATAACTTGTCACACAGTCATGCCTACCTATGCATAACGGCTTCCTGTGCTGAGTCTTTTGCCCTTTATAGACTGATTTTGTCATTGTACTCGATAAGCAGCTGTCTGAAAGAGAGCAAAAACCCGCCCAGACACATTGTTGCACATTCCGTTAAGCTCGAGCGCAACAAGAACAACAACAGTAGTTCGGGCGTCATCAACATTGTACAAAAAAAACGCGTCATGAATCACAATCGTTCGCAGTGACTGTGAACTGTGATCGAGTAGCAGCTGCAACTTAAAGTCGGCTTCGCCACGGCTTGCGTGCTGATAACACATATGCACTCGCGCATACACACATTGAAACAAATCAGCGCTAAATAGAGTAATTGTAGCATTTTGCCTTTGCCTGCAGTTTAAAGTGCTCTATCTCTCTCTCTCTCTCTTTGTTTCGCAGTCAGCTGCTGACGTACATTCGTTGCCCCCAGCCTCCCTCTCTAACACTCTAACAGCAGGAGCCTTGTTATTGCTGTTGTTGTATTTATTTGTATTGCTGTAGCACGTAGCTGTGAAAATTGAAATAAAGTTGGATGTGTGATTCATGCTGTTCAATTTAGTAAAATCTTGTTGCATTCTGTTGAACTTCAAATTGTTGTTTGGCAATGGCACAAAATTGCAAAAGCGCTTTCCAACACTACTTAGCGTCGGCAAAGTCGGCATGGCAGACTACACTATACTACAAATTGAAAACGTACAGCGCGTTCGTAAACACATTATGATGTTGCTCAATTAAAAATAGTTGAAGGAATCAATAAAAATAAAACTAAAAATAAAATGTTAGTCAAGTAAATTCCCACGCAATCAATAAACAAATTATACATACATACATAAAAAGAACTGATATGCCAGCCAAAAATTTAACCGCTACCACTAAACTCACATCCCACACCCATATATGTAAAGTCAGGGCGCGTCACGTAAAAATACATATACACCTACACATATGTAGGAAAGTACAAGGACAAAGGGATCGCCAATGCGGAGCAAGAACCACTTGATCCTTGGTTACATTTCATTTCTCGTGGGTGTGACGAAACTTATGTATACTTGTAAATATGTACAAAAATCATATGCATGTATTGGCTTCATTCATATATGTAAGTGTGTACGCTACTTGGCATGCGTACGTACCGTTATAAGAGTGCAATTACACAAAGGAAAAACTAAAGTCAGTCAAATCTGAAAATGCTATTATAACATTTGTATGCTTTACTGTTTTCTCTCTTTTTTGTGTTCATTGACGACATTGAGGCGAGCGTCAACAAAATACAAAAAAAGTGCGCGGCAGCGACCTCGAAAAAAAAAAATACAGCTAGAATAAGCGGGAGCAGCAGCGGCCAGCACCTGAAAGTACACTTAAAGGCAAAAACGTTGCTGCCGCCACTGACGTTAATGTGTATAAGGGGGGGACGGGACTCAAAGAGCTGCCATTGTGGGGGCGCCGTAAAGGCAAGAGTCGGAGGGTAGCGGCTAAGAGAGCCAGACAGTCGTTGCCGGCTGCCTGGAATGCATTTGTATTAGTCTCTCCAGCATGACTAAAACTGCCCAAGTGCGACAAGGCCAACGCCAAGTGTTCACACAAATACACAGGCCATGGCAGTTTGAGCACACGCAGGCGAAAATAAGAAGAAAAACATGTGATACAGACTTTAATGTTCACGTGTATGTGTGTACCCGCAGTAGCTGCTAATAGTTGATTGACTTCTTTAGACCGAAGCAGCAGCAACAACAACAAAAGAAAATAAGTTTAGAATGCCGCCTGTGTTAATGTTGGCAGTTTTCCTGCCAATTGTCAGAAGTATTTCTCTTTGTAATTACTACTTAGTTGGTGCTCATTTTCAAATACAACGAACATTAGCAGACTTTTCAACGCCACTGTGTTGGGGCAGCAGAGGCAGCCGTGTCACTTTCGACAACACACTAGTTATCTCGTTTTAACGCACATGGCGACGCATTAAAGTGATGTTGTCGAGCTCGCGCGCTTTTTTAGCCAAACGCCAAAAACGCTGGTCTGGTCTCTGCCTACCGCTTTGCATTTTGAGCAGCCGCAGTATTTTAATTAATTGAAGTATTTTTAATTAAATAAGCAGCCAGCAACAATAAAAATGCCGACTGTGCTGGTGTGAGTAGTTAAGATTGTAACAGTGTGCGTGCATGCGTGTGCCTCTCTAAAGCACACATACACACACATGCGCGCAGAAACATGAGTAATGCTAGTGCAATTTTTTTCTTTTTTTTCTGCACTATCCAGCAGAGTTGCCAAGTGGCGAGAAATATGTATATTTTTAAAAGTATAAGGAGCGACAACTAATTTCCATAAGACCCGAGTTAAGAAAATTGCATGATCTTTGGCCGTAGGGACGCTGATCGTTAACAGACCGACAAATTTTTGCGGCACAGTCACAATCGATTCATTCATCGATTTTTCGCAGTACGACATGATGACGACGGCGCCGCCTTGCTGCTGCTGCGCAACAAAGCACATTTTGAGCAGCGATGAAACATCGAAAGAAACTAGAGAAAGAGAGTATGCCCAAAAAGTTTTCCTTCGCATCGATTTAAATTGTGGGGGGAAACACCACCCGTTAGCACATTTAAATATCTAACAAATTATGTTGAAGTTGCGTTGCGCCTGCACAGCTTACAATTTTTCTTCACAAGCTCTGCCTTGGCAACACAAAAATTACTACCAAACAGCCCTTAGCAACGATGTCATTCGCTCGTCGCGCAGCCCTCACGCGCCTATCACCAAACGCTAAATACACAAAATTTCAATTTGCCCCCATCCCTAAAGTTCTCTTAGTCAAAACTACTATATATAATATAATACGCAACAAAGTTGCTTTTTGCAAAAGCCAACGCAAAAACGAAAAACCACGCGAATTTTTGCCGGTAAAAAATCAGGTTTGTTTCACATTTTTCTTTAACAGTCTTTCTTTATGCCATTTTCTACAATGCTGCCTCGCCTCCTTGTCATCTTCTTTTTCATTCGGCATTCGGTCTGTTCGAAGAAACACTACTCATCGGCTGCGGCGACGCCGACTCGACGCTTCTGCCGAAAGTTACAAGCAGCGAGGCGCACCTACACATAATAAATGTCTGCAAAATTTAAAATTCCAAATCTTTTTTCCTATCTACCACTGTATAAAATATGGACATTTTCAGTAATTTTTCGATGAAGCGTAGGCCACGCGACGGCAACGCTGCTGGACCCCTCCCCAAAGTTAGCGCTCCGCTGACAAAAAATTTTTTTCGCCCAGTTATTCGGTTTTTTTTCTACTTACCATCGTAGCGCTCGGCCTGTTCGGCCAATTTTGCCTTGTAGACGTTGTTTTCACGTTCAGTCATTGTGTTTAAATCCTTTTTAGTAAAATTAATCCACAGAAAAAATTATTTTAAATGCTCCCGGTACGTGCGGCGTCGATTCTGCTGCTCTGTCTTCGTCGCCTTCTTTTTCTCTACTGCTTTTCGAGTTGACAAGCGCTCTGCTTAGCTCACTCGCACGCTCGGTTCGGTTGCCGTTCAATTTTCAATGTCGTCGTGGACGCTACACGAATCTGCGAGTACAGTAAAGAACGTTTGGGGGTAAAATGAATAATTTATACACTGAGAGCGAGCGTGCGCCGTAGGTTCTTCAATTTGTAAAAATATTTTAATAAGAACTGTCTTTTTTGCACACACTGACACCGAACAATCTTAATGTAAAAATTATTTGATTGGTTTTCGAATGCCTACTTTGTCGCTTGCTCTAAAAATCGGTTTTTAAGAATGAGAGATGAAAGCAGAAAGAGAGAGAGACCAAATTTGTAGAGTTGTGTCGTTTCGTTCTGAAAAAGTTCAAATGAACGGGTCATTAAAATGAACTAATGAACTTATTCAGTCTTTCATAAACTATATAGTTCATTTGGTCAGTTGGTCCGTTATTATTAAATTTTTTTTTTATCTTACTCAGCCCTGGAGTCGTTGAAGCTCGAAGACAAAGTTAATTTTGGAATACAATTCTAACTATTCAATAATCTAGTTGATTTACCCAAAATTATACAGCTTTGTCTTAAGACGCCTTTGTATTGTGACGACATCTGTGCCGTGTGAGAGAATCTTCTCAATTGCTGGTCAGACGGTGCTTATTGCTTCCAGAGAAAGCTGACCAACTAACATTTTAACATCATAACATGTAGCAGTATATTTTATTTAAAGACAAAGTTCCTTGTTTCGAAATCGATCTTCTACTTGATTATTATTTTTTTTTATATCAATGGCCTATAAGTGGCTAAATATTAGACTGAATTTCTATGTTATTATTTTTGTTACTTTTTTTTTTATTTTTATATTTAACAAAAAATATGAAATAAGTACTAAAACTAACTGATTGGTCTGAACGATGAAGGATAGAAGCCAATTCACATCGTTTATCGTTCATAAGCAACTGACCAACTGAGCAGAATGACCTATTCATCTTTCATCGTTCATTTCCAACTGAATAGAAACTTTCCATCGTTCATAGTTCATGACCAACTGAATAAAAAGCATATCGTTCATAGTTCATGACCAACTGAATAGAAACCATCTCGTTCATAGTTCATGACCAACTGACCAAATGACCAACTGAACTAAATGACTGATTTAGTTCACGACTGAAAAATGAACGATTGAACTTGGTCAGCAAATTGAACTAAAAAGCCCAACTCTACAAATTTGCGAACGTAACTTGTTCAATCGTAAATGAACGAATCAGTCTCTCTGAGGCGCGGCAAAAAGAAGATGGCTCAGTCTATAAGCCCGACCGCCACAATCTTTTGACGGCTCGGAGCCTAGGATGGCAATCTGGCAATAGGATCTGTCCGATTTGATACTGGGATTTCCGGAAAAATTTTAAAACGTCCCCTATCCGGAAAAAATGCCTTTTTTAAATTTATTTTACGTTATCCTTTATTCATCCTTTTTTTATTGTCCTAAGTTGCTCATAGAATATATTAAATACAACTATGTGTCATCTAATATATTATATTTCTGATCGCCGAATAATTTTGAATTTAAAAAATTAAATGATGCATATCCTGAGGAAAGTATTTGACTGGCCAATAAAGAGCTAATACTTTCAAAATTTGAGTTATTTTTAAAGCTATAATAACATTATATGAATTATTATTATATGTATTAATAAGAAAACATTGTCTGTCCAGATTTTTTGTCCTTTTAAAAAAAATCTGTCCGTTTCTGTATTTTTATTGGGTTTAGCCGGCCTTTTTTTGTATAGATAAAATAAAAATATACATTTTTAACAATTGTATACACGGCTGCCACAATTGGCGTTTTTGCGCCAAAACTGGCTCTTTTTTGACCTGTTGGCGCAATGGCACTTATTTTTTCGAAGTTCAGTTCAGAATTAGGTATTTGTTTTACTTATTATGTGTTATTTTGCTTTATTTATTTTGCTGTGCTCCTCGAACAGTGTGTCCACATTTAATTGCAATAAATCGGCGTTCATATTTAACTCTTTTTCATGACGTGCGCTCATGAGAGCAGCGCCGCTATCATCACTTCTCTCTCTCTCTCTCTCATTGTCAGAAAACAAACAGCTGGTAAGGCGGCCATTAAAACTCACACCAAAAAGCTAGCCGCATCGCTCACGCACAGCGCGCTCGGCCGCTCACTCACACACTTTGTTTTATCAAACATTCGGCGAAAAAAAATGCAACAATCGAGGATGCAAGGCAGTAGTTTTCGGCATGATTGATTTTATTTGTTTGAGTTATGATTTTATTAGAAATTAATTTGCTTGTCGCCCGTCCTTTTTTTAACGGTAAAACAAAAATCATCTGGCAGCCCCGGCTACGACTAACAAAAAAAATCATCTGGCAACCCTGACTTAAAAAAAGTGACAGCTCTAGCCACGGTTGCCACTTAAAAATATCTGTTTGAGCCAAAAACAACCAAAAAAATGAGCCAAATTGTCTAAAAAAGAGCCAAAACTTTTTTTTTGCAGTTAATGTTATTTTTGCATTTAATTATATAAAAAATATTTCGTTCACAAACACTTTAATATATCTAAAGTACTTCACATTTTCATCTTAATCTAGTGATTATGTTATTAAATAAAAATAAATATGTGCTTCAACCTAAAACTATACAAAATAACTGATTCTGAACTGATGAAAAAAAGAGCCAAATCGCAAAAATAAGTGCCATTGCGCCAACTGGAAAAAAAAGAGCCAGTTTTGGCGCAAAAACGCCAATTGTGGCAACCGTGGCTCTAGCTAAGACTACCAAAAAAAAAAGGTGGCAACCTCTCACGGCCCCACTTTTCGCATTTCCAAAGTGCGAGTTTTTTCGCGACATAAAAGTGAAACTTTCTTAATTTTGAAGCTAGAATTTTGAAAATTTTACCAGAATTTTTGTTGGAGTTTTCTCGAATCTTTAATCTTAAATCGCACCAAACCAATTTTAGATTGAACTTAATTAATTTACATAATTTTGTATTTTGTTATTTTTTTGAAATTGTGTTTTTATCTCATTTTTATTTGATTTTTGAAAATTATTTATTTTGTTACAAAATGTTTACATGGGACAATTCTTATCGATAACATGAAAAGCGAGAGAGAAGATGTTCGATATTGGAACAAGAAGGTGGCATTTCACACGCTTATCGAACTAATGAATGAACTGAATGTTACTTAACATAACATACGGAGTGTGATGTTAATATATTCATATTCATATCTGTCCAGGGTTGGTCTGAAACAACTATAAATAAATTCAAATTTGGCCAAATATGCATTTTTTAAATTCTAAAATAAAATAAAAAAAAATTTACAGATTTAAGAATTTTGTTGTTCAAGTTAAATTGCATATTAATTGCATAAACAAAGCGCTTTTTAGTAAAAATATTATAAATAGTCAAAGTTGATAACTTGTTTATAAATGTTAATGTTAGCACGCTGTTATTGGCCGCTGTTAAAACTGCTTCCGCTCAGCGCAATTAACGACACCAATATTGTCGCCAAAAATGTAAGCGAAGCTCTAAAAAAACACCTTTAAGGCAGTAAAAAAGGGAGAAAATCAAGAGTGAGTTGTATTGTTGTGCTTTGACCAAACGGTATATTCAAATTTCTACAAATTAGTTGACATCTGCGAGAAGGACATAAATAAAACTTGCTTACAAATTGGTTTCCCCCAAATACGAAATTGGAGAATCCCATTTGGTTATTAACCGTAGATGAGCATCCGAGATGAGTCTGAATTTGGGCGGCTGGATACATAGTTTCACTGTAACCGACACGCAGCAGCACAAGGGAGGCTACACAATCTATAAGATCACATCGATTGTGAGTATCTTGGAACTGTTGATGCCAACAACAATATCTGAATGGAGACGCCCACATTTCTTCCACAGGTCTTCCCGCGCTCAGTGCCCCAGGCACTGACATGCCTGGTCGTTTGGAAGCGATTTCATGAGATCAAGCGGCTGCATCGGGAGCTCAGTCGCCGGCACAAGAGCATGCAGCTGCCGGGGAAACTGCCCGAGCCGACGGACAGCAGTTACTTCAAGCGCTTCGATGCGGATGTGATACTGCGCCGCAAGGAGTATATACTGCGGCTTCTTGACTTTGCCGCCCAGCATCCGGTGCTGTACAAGTGCAACACATTCACACAGTTCTTCAGCGAGGCGCAATCGCCGAATGCATCGCCGCTGCGCAAATTGTATGTGGAGAGATCGCTGAAGTCGCCTGGCAGCGGGGCCATAGCTGAAATTTGCGATAAACTCGACTTGCCCTACGATCCGCCATTGGATCCGCGTTGCGACAAGCCAAGCACTGATAGCGATCCCCAGCCTCAGTCCGCAGCCAAAGATAACAACACTCTTGATGCTGATGAGGAGAAACAGTCGAAACGCGACTACACGCGGCTTCTAACGCCCATGGCCTCGGTGGAGAGCGACGATAGCGATTACATCTACGAGGCAGCCTTGGAGTTTAGTCACGCTGTGCAGGCCGAGGTTAATCTGGAGTATAACGAGGCCCATAGGCTCTACAAGCGTGGCGTTGAGCTGCTGCTCGTTGGCGCCAAGCAAGATGCCAATGCGGATCGCAAGTTTATTGCCAAGGCCAAGATAGCCAAGTATTTGGCGCGTGCCGATGAAATTCATGCCAACTTCATACGCTCCTCCTCCGTTGGCGGTTGTGGTTCCAGGAAGCTGCAGTTTCAGCTATCGATCGATGAGGTGGACAATGTGCAGCAGCTGGAGTGTGCCTGGAATCAGCTGGCCAAGTACAAGGTACTCAAGGTATTGGGCCAACGGGTCATGCAGGTGCAGTGCATCACACAGCCGCCGTCTCAGCCGACGGCCGTCATGAAGGGCATCGAGAAACCGGCGAGCAACTCACCCACGCAGAGCATCTTTCTGCCCCAGCGTGTGCCGTACATGACCCAACTGCTGGCCTACTTTCAGTCGGACCAAAAGATCTTCCTTTTGCTCAAGCAGGCGGAGGGCGGTCGCCTCTACGACTACATCCAAAGCTATACGCCCACGGCGAGTAAATGCAGCGACTACGCCGATCTATTCCCAGAGGAGCAGCCACTGACGGCGGACAGCGATGTTGGCGACTTGGTGCGCAGCTCACAGCAGCTGCTCAAGTCCGTGTCGCATACGCTGAGCACCTTGCAAGCGGGAGTACTGTCTCCCAGACACTCCCGACACAAATCCACTGTCAAACGCTTGCCAGAGGCCTGCCTCCGGCAGTGGGCCTGCGAGTTGGCCCTGGCCGTACACAGTCTCCATGGCAAGGGAGTAATCCTGCGAGACCTGCATATGGATAACATTTTGCTGGGTAACTCTGGTCAATTAATGCTCACGTACTTCTATCAGAACGAGGGTCTCAGCTCCGACGACAACTATGTGCACAAGGCGCTCAGTCCGATCGCCATGGCGGATCATTTCGTGGCACCGGAGCGACCGCTCAGCTTCCGTTCCGATTGGTGGAGCTACGGCGTGGTGCTCTACCAGCTGCTCCTGGGCGTGGTAAGAGAATATCTACTTAATGACGAACCAAGGGCGTCGGCAGGAGAGGGTAGGGGAGGTAGAAGGATGTGCCCCCAACATTCATAACTTTACATTATTTAGCTTTCGAAATCCAACCAGAGTAGTTTTTTAAACGTGAAAAAATAGCTGCCGACGCCCTTGTTTCCAACTACTATACATATTTGAATACCTTTATGGCATACCTGTTAATTTTCGATTGGAATTACTAATCAATTAAATTATTTTTGGAAATAATCGTAGTGACAATATAGTTCACTGTTGAAAAATTTGTGATTACTTAATCATTACGATTACAAAGATCAGAAAAATTCTAAAATTATTACAATCATTCATAAATTGTCAGAAGTAATCAAAAATAATGAAAAATAATCTTTTTAAGTAGTCGGATTATTTTTGATAATTTCTGATTATTTTGGTTTTTTTTAGACTATTTTTGACTGTTTAGTGAAAATCAAATTGTTTTGAACAAAACAGTTAATTTCAAAAATGTTTCTTCTTTATTTTTTGATTATACATAAGTTTCTTACACATATCTAAAAACTAAATTTTGAATTTGATTTCATTAAAACTAATTTTTCAAACGAAAAGTCAGACAATAATTGCCGTCTAGGGCTATTAAAAATAACGGTAATCGAAAACAGTCGTTCCTTCAAAATTCTATAGTTTAGCCAAATATATTCTGAGTTGTTATTTTCTTGCAAATAACTAAAGCAGCGGTGGGCACAAAATTTTTACTTGGGAGCTCTACAACAAAAGCTACAACAACTTCGACAGCAACCCTTTTCGCGTCTACCTACTTTGTCGATCAACCGCGAGCAAAAAAAAAGGCTTCAGCGCGCACACACTGAGCCTTTGCAATGTTGTTGTTGTTGTTGTTTTATTGACGGTCATAAATTTTAAGTGTCAAAAATGCCTCGACTCGATCTGCTTGTGTGCGTTGTTGTTGCTAGCTTGCTCGCGAGCTGTGCCTGCATTGTTGTTGCCTCGACTCGACTCGACTCGAGCTGCTTGTGTGCGACTTCACGGCGCCGAAAAAAGTTAGGAGCTGCCGCATAGCTCCCAGAGCCTATACTGCCCGCGCCTGAACTAAAGAGCTGATGGCAAAATAATTTGATTTTCACTAAATAGTCAAAAATAATCTAATAAAAATGATAGTAATCAGAAATAATCAAAAATAATCCGACTACTTAAAAAGATTATTTTTGATTATTTCTGATTATTTTCGAATAATTGTAATAATTTTAGATTATTTCTGAATTTTTGTAATCGTAATCATTAAATAATTGGGCAAAACTGAAAATAGTCGTTATTTATTATTATTAGTTTGACTTTTAAACAAAAATAATCTAATTACTAATGGCTATGGTTAATAATCATTACTTAACAGGTATGCTTTATGGCAGACCCCTTAAACTAGGCATATATATTCTAGATCAGGAAAACGAGTCGAGTATATATAGCCATGTTCTAATTTCACTCTGTCCGTCTGTTCAACTATCCTCCACATTGTATCCTGACCAAAATTGGTTAAATTTAAACAACCATATTGAGTACAGGTCTCTGCAAGGGTATCAAATCTTTAATGTGCTGTATTTCTTGTTAACCATCTGTCCGTCTTTTGCAGTCCTACAAGTCGACGCATCCCGGCCATTTGGAGCTCTACGGCTGTGTGCAGTATCCGTCGGATGCCTTGGATATATCGGACAATGCACGCGACCTGCTGGAGCAACTGCTTCAACTGACGCCAGAACTGCGGCTGGACTACGATCAGCTGCAGGCGCATCCCTTTTTCGAGGGCATCGATTGGCAGGCGGTGGTGAAGCAGGCTCATGTCTAAATTAGCTTTAATCTGGGCTGATAGCTGAACGAAACGAATTTCAATTAATGAGTCTCAATATTGTTATAATTTTTGTTTTGTTTTCTGTTTTTTTCTGTTGCTTTTCACAAGGATTCAATGTGGTACAAAATATGTTACTTTATTCTTTAATATTCGTATGTATATGTTTAATATGTGTATTTATATGTATGTACATTGCGAATAACTATGGTATTGACTTAAATCTAAGGATTAACGTAGAAATGGAGCAGCTTTAGACTCGAAGTATTAACATTTTTGTATAGCCAATGAATGTGCTAATTATACAAATGTACAATAAACATTTTATTGTCTACCTACACAACAGTTGAATTTGTATTTATAATTAATATTTAGTGTAATTAATACTAGGCAAGGTTAGTGCCCAGAATCGAAACAATGCGAAGTTGATTGTATAACAGTTCTGGTCACGTTAAGGCACATTTGGAATGCATACTCGGGTTAGCGAACTAACAGCTCTTTTAAAACTATACAATAATACTAATAATAATAATTACTAATGTTAAGTTTTGGCAAGACTTGTCGATTTTGTTGTTGTTTTTGATTTGCTTAATTAATTATGCGTACAATCTAAAAGGAACCTATGGCAACAATGAGCAAATTCTGATTGTGTTATACTCAATATAACAGTTGTATCGATAATTGCTCTACATTTTGATCTATACATTGGCGCATGGTGTAATTATTAAGAAGGTGACATACACACACTGACTCAAGAGAGCGCGACTTTATGTCACCTTGTCAATATTTTAACCATAATCTATACATTGGCATTTATTTGCTAAGACTTTAGGACAGTTTGAAATGCTCCACACACACACACACGACACGCATACATGCATGCAATTTGAACTGACTTATTCAAAATGGCCGCTTGAAGCGTACTGTTGCGCTGACAGCGGCAGAGGCAAAGCGTCGCTGCTGCTGCTGCTGCTGGCGTCGGTGCGTGAGCATTTCTCTTAGGGCAAAAAAGGCGGCAGAACATAATTTTGTGCCTGCTGTTGTTGTTGCTGCTGCTGCTGTTGTTGTTGTTGTTGTTCCTCGCTCTTGATCACAGTATGCAGGCCACTGTCGTTGTCATCGCTGCCGGATGCCGATGCTGCTGCCGCTGCTGCTGCCGCTGTTGCTGCGCTGACGTAATGATGCGCCTCCATGTGACAGGCAGCGGAGTTGTTGTCCAGCCCCGTCGGCGGCTGAACCTGGCACTGGACCTGGACATACTTGGCCTCCTCGGCACTGAGGTACTTGCCATTGCCATTGAGCTGCTGGTGGACCGTGACCAGCGTCCCGTCGGCCAGCTGCTGCTGCGTGGTCGTCGTTCCGTCCAGCTGCTGCAGATCCGTCGGCTGGTAGCCGTTGACCGCGACCGCATCCACACTAGCATCCGCACTGACGCCGGCCGTGCCTGCTCCTCCGTTGCTGGCGCCGTTCATCTCGATCCGCGGCGGACTGCCGTAGTCAAAGTGGCGCATCGAGAAGAGCTGGCTCTCGTGGACGTAGGTGCCGTACTGGCCGGAATAGGTGCCGTATGGACTGGGCGCCGGCGACAGCAGCCCGAACTGGGGACTCAGCTCGTAGGGCGTCTGGTAGCTCGTCCAGCTGTCCATGCTGCCCGGCGGCGTCACCGTCGTCGTCTGCGGGAAACTGGCGAACGGAGGCGCCAGCGAGCTGTTCAGCGCCGCCGTCGGCGGCGTGTTCGTCTTGATGTAGCCCGTCTTGCGGGGCGGCTCGTGCTTGCGCCACTTGGCCCGCCGATTCTGGAACCAGACCTGCACCCGGGACTCGCTCAAGTTCAGCTTGATGGCCAGCTCCTCGCGCGCAAACACATCCGGATACGGGGCACGCTCGAACGCCCGTTCCAGCTCCTCCAGCTGGTATGCCGTGAATGTCGTTCTGCAAATACACACAAATTTGGGGAAAAAGGTTAGCAAAAAGTGCTCGGAAAACTGTAAAACTGTAAACTTAACCAAATTATATTCTTATTCTTATATCTTATTTGATTTAATCTAATTCGAGTACAGAAATTGAATGTTCCTGAATGGCATTATTTAATAAAGTAAACAATTTTAAGTTAAATTCTATTTTAACCAGGGATTAAAGCCCTAACCGAAACCTTGAACCGGTAAAAACCGATTGAATTTCAACACCGTAGCTGAAACCGTAACCGAAAAGAATATGTTCATTAGACCGAAAACTTTAAACCGAAACTCTGTAAACCGTAATAACCGTTTAGTAACCGTTTCATTTATAAGGTTTAATTTCCGGTTTTCATACATCAAAAAAAATAAAATTATTTTTCAGTTTTAATTTTGATTTTTGATTTTCTTATGATAATTTTGAATTTTTATTGGTGATATTCATGATCGAATTCTCATATCACTGAATAAGCGCAAATAAAATAAATTTTTTAAATGAAATATTCAAATTGTTAAAATGTTACTAAACTCAAACTGAAGAATGTATGAATGAAACATTAAGAAAGTAATGCCTTGCGTAACCGATAACCAAAAATATAAATGCGGACATAACCGAAACCGTAACTGAAACCGAAATTAGTTTCGGTTTTAATCCCTGATTTTAACTCGGATTTTGTTTTTTAATTTATTGTATCGACTGTTTAAACTTTAGGTTAAATGACTAATGATGCTTTTAACTTTAAATGTTTTATTGCAGGAAATTGCTTAAATGATATTTCGGAAATATTTTAATTCTATAGCTTTTTAAGCTGAAAATCTGAGCTGATCAAATTTATATTTATAATTGCTGGGGGAAATTGTTTGAAATGATGTTTCGAAAATATTTTCATTCAATAACTTTTAAGGCTGAAAATCTGAGCTGATAAAATTTAAATTTATATTTGCTACAATTTTAATAATAATAGGAATTCGAATTCATTGCAAAATTAAGATATTTATTTGTAGAAGGATTTTAATTCTTATTAAAATATGTTTCAGAGCTAAACAGTAAATATTCAAATTTACAGATATTTGAGAATGTTATTTTACTTAAGATTTGATATAGAGAGTCTTCTTGTTTGTTTTTAGTGTGTTTCTTTAATATTCTTTTTCTAGCACCTCCTGTCGATTTAATCGAGCATTACGCATACGCCCCGTTGTGGCGATATAAATTATCAGATAATTTCATTGATTTCCCGTCGTTAAGTTAATTGCGAATTATGGTCGTGTCGTGTCGTGGACTCACCTCGTCTTCTTCTTTTTGATGCCATTGGGATCGCCCTTCTTCTTGTTGCTGTTGTCCTTCTTGACAGCTGCTCCTGCAATGCCACCAGCCGCCCCGCTGCCCGCTGTTCCCGCTCCGTTATTGGCCGTGTTCGTGGAATTGTTGGCACTGTTGCTGTTGTTGTTGTTGCTGGAACTGTTGGCTGTGCCATTGGAGTTGCTGTTGGCCGTGGTGGTCGTTGCACTCGCATTGTCCATTTGGACGCACATATCCTCGGGCTTTTTATGCTTGCCAGCAGCCCCATTGCCGTTGGCGAGCAGGAGCGGTGTGGGTTCCAGGAGACCGTTGCCATTGCTGGCAATGGCCTCTTCGTGGGGCAGGGCGTGGGCGTGGCCGTGACTGTGATGCGGACTGCCGCCGTAGAGATGCTGCTGATGCTGCTGGTGCTGCAGCTGGACGTGCTGCTGCTGCTGCTGAGGCTCGTACTGATCCTTGGGCGAGTAGTCCAGCTTGCCATTCAGCGCATGGTAGTCGCTCATAATCCCCACCAGCTGCTGCTGCTGCTGCTGCGGTGTCTTGTGATGCAACATGCCATTGTGATGATGCGAAGGCGGCGGAGTTACGGCATATTGCTGATGATGCGGCTGTTGCTCGACAAGCTTCTGGGGCGTCGTTATGTACTCGTACTTCTGGCTGGGCGAGAAGCAGCCCATCTTGCTGCCAAAGTCCATTTTCTGCGCGTAGTTGGGAGATCCTGAGCCACCGCCTCCGCCATTTGGCAGGATGGTGTTGCAGTCGGGCAGACGCTGCTGCTGCTGTTGGCTGCACAGCTCGTGGACAACACTGCCGAGCATGACGGGATGCAGGGTGGCGTGCGTGATGCCCGATGTGGACGTGGGCAGGAGCGGCTTGCTGGCGCCCAACGGACTCAGTGGACCGCTGCCGAAGTCTCCAAAGATTTGATCATCGAAACTGGCGTGCTCCATTACACACACAAAACTCTCACAATAAACACAATTTTTTAAAACTTTTAGTTTTTAGTTTAGTTGATTGAATTATTTGTTCTTTTAGTGTTAAGCCATTTAGTTGTTAATTAAAGTGCGCGCGAAACCAAAGCCAAAACGAAAATCAAAAACAAAATCAATTTTCACTAATTGTTGTAAATTATTTAATTGTATTTAGTTTTTGGCGCACGCGCTCCTGTTGATCACTCACTATGCACTATATATCTATGCACTCTATGCAAACGCTGATCGTACACAATTCGTTCGAACCGTTCGAGTCTGTGCCTGTGGCCTTAATTGAGCCCACAACTGGCGATGATTGCCCTTTTATACCAATTCGAAAGCAGCGACGCCGCGCAGCCAGTTTCGACCAATCAGCGACGAGCTATGGCTGCCACCAGCAACAGCGCAGCGTCAGAGCGAGAGAGCACATTGTGCGAGCAAGCAACAGCGCGCTCTTCTTGTGTGTGTTTGCGCATGTGTTTGTGTTTGTGTGTGTTGTTTTCTGTTTTATGCTGGCGCGTGTGACTTTTTGCCTTTGCTTTTACGGTTGCCTTTGCCTTTGGTTTTGCTTTTGCCTTTGCCTTTGCCCTACAGCAGCGGGGTGTGGTTGTTTTTGTTTTGCCTGGGAATATGATTCGCCTCCTTCGCGCTGTTTGCAGCGCTGCAGCGGGCACTCTACTGAATGTATTCCGCCTAAAGTGCTGCCAGCAGATCAGCGAACAGGAGCACATGTCCTGGGAAAAATCGTAAAATTGTTCAAGGAATTATTGTCCTTTTTTTTTATATATATGTCGTAGTTCGAGATATTTTTAGGCCTTCTTGGTAACTTTCCGTATAACCAAAAGCAAGAGTGCAGCGAGTCTCTGCGTGTGTCGTGTCACCAGCCTAATTGCCAAATCATCTTCTTTGACACCTTATTGCACAGTCATCCACTTTGACACTCACACCAGAGCCACACTCGATGACAGCCTCTGCTGTCATCCCACTCTAGCAATGTTAATACTTTCCAACACTAGTAGGATTCACAATACTAGTTAACACTATCAAAGTAAGCCGCGCAATATAATAAATCTCATCTCCGACACGGCCATTCTGACAAATTACACGTCCTCGTGTATTATTCTTTATTACATAAGTAATAACATTAAGTGATACTTTCCAATTAGGTTCTTACTAACAATCGTTTTCTGAACTTCCAATTCGCTTTAACTTTTTTTAACATTCTTATTAATCTTTACTTTATTAAACATTTCATTTCTAATTCTCTTTGTCGTTCTTAGAGTTCTTTTGATAACCCATCAACTCTCCAGCCTGGTCAGGTACCCCCATGAGTATCGACAACCCTGCATCTTCCGCCATTTCTACAATCTGTTTCAACTGTTTCTCATACTACAGTCTGTTTCAACTGTTTCTCATACTACAGTCTGTTTCAACTGTTTCTCATACTACAGTCTGTTTCAACTGTTTCACATACTACAGTCTGTTTCAACTGCTTCGCACACTACAGTCTGTTTCAACTGCTTCGCACACTACAGTCTGTTTCAACTGCTTCGCACACTACAGTCTGTTTCAACTGCTTCGCACACTACAGTCTGTTTCAACTGCTTCGCACACTACAGTCTGTTTCAACTGTTTCTCATACTACAGTCTGTTTCAACTGTTTCTCATACTACAGTCTGTTTCAACTGTTTCACATACTACAGTCTGTTTCAACTGCTTCTGGCGGGCATAGCTCAGTTTCGTCGATTTCTAACTCACTTGGCACCTGTCCATCTGACAACCTTCGCAAGCTTTCATGCCTTTCAATATCTCCGTCCCCACAAAAGGTCCTCGGAACTTCGGGTCTAATTTCACATGGTGTCTCTCTACACTCTTAAGAAGTAAATGATCAACATCCTTAAAGTTGATTACTTTAGCCATACTTTTTTTAAATCTGTGCTTTCATATAATGCTGTATTTTGCACATTTTTTTTTTTAGCCTGTACTCCAATTTCCTTCACCTCCTCCTCCTCCTGAGTTTCTTCTTCACTAATAATGAGCAAACCTAAAGGCCGCGCAATCTTACCTAATAGTTAGATCTAAGGAACTCGATTTCGTTAACCGATTGACTGTATAGTTTATAGCTAATTGGACTTCTCCAAACGCGTCTTGATATAATTTAATGCTTCTCCTAACGGCAGTAAATAAGTTTCTTAAAGCGCCCATAACTCACTTCACCCTTCCGCCGGTGCGACCAGCCCCCGTCGCAACCAAAAGCAACTCAAAACCTTGTGGCGAACAAAACTCAGCAAGTCTTGATTCGGTGAAACTTCCACATTGATCAGATGCATGATTGACACAAGCGCCCGACCCATGACTGACCACTGTCCACCAATAGGCAACAACGAGTCCTAGTATTCCTCTGAATCCTGCGACACAAAACTCCACCTCTCAACTAGCGTTCTACAGCCATATACTCAGTGAGATCATAGTTTTTACACCTTGCCACTACTTCCATTATGTTTTGTTCCAGAAATTTCCGTTAGATTAAATCTCTTTTCCACGACCCCATCATGAGCCGGCCTAATCTCAGGAGTAAGCGGATTTCTACACAAAAAGTCAAAATGCGTCAAGTGCCTCCGCTCTTGACACTGTATTTCAAATTTGAACCGTGCCATAAATATTGACATTTCCAATGCCCTTCATCGTAATAAGATTGTTTGCTCTCTTACCCATTAGCTTGCTAGACATACTCTCCTTAACTAAAGAACATTCGGCTCCAGAATCAAATGTAATTTGAAATTTTTCGCCTCGCTGCATCATCTGCGATTTCGGGTCTTCCACGACGCACAACTCCACTCGCTTTTCCAATCTTTTTCCGCCTCCTGAGACACCCTTCGGACAACGTGTAGCAATGTGTCCCATCTCCTGACAGCGGTAACACTGGATGTTGGTTTTCGTTTGCTGCTGAAACGCTTGAGTCACTTTACGTTCGCCATCACGCATAGACTCTCCAACTTGAATCGTTGCTCTGCACTCAAACTTCTTATGCCCCATCTTGCCGCAGTTATGGCACTTTATGGTGGATAACTTCGTGCTCTTTGGTACAGGTCCCTCATCCGGATAATCCTGACGGCGCTTTTCCAACATAAAAACTTGTAGCTCCGACTGTAGATCACGCCGGTTCTGGACATTCGTTGTGTACGCCACTCTTTGCAGCCGTCGGTCGAACTTCGCCAGATGTCCAAGAACGACTGATACGACAATCTCTTCCAACTCCATACCACGCCATTTTGTCATCAGAGATGTTACTTTACGGCTCGCGTATACGGCAAGCATTCACCGGCTTTGGGGCGGCTGTTGATTAAGTTTAGCATGGTAACTGCCGACGTCTCCGTGCTTTCGAACCTCTGCACAAAAAGCTGTTTAAATTGTTCCCATGTGATCCCGGGAAAACAAATTTGCGACAGCCACAATGACGCACTGCCCTCAAACGATTCGCTTGGTGCCAGAACTAAAGCGCTGCCATGTAAGGGTTTCTCGCTTAAGAGAATGTCAACCGTGGCGCACCACTGCGTAGCATCGGCACCGGCTACATCTGCGTTGAATTTCGGCAGCTTGGTGACGCCATTTTGTTGAGACTCTTTTGTCGTGGCGCGCAAGGATTTAGCCAACTCAAGAAAGTTGCGATTCTGCTGCTCCAATAAAGCACGAAACTGCTCATCCGCTGATATTGGCTGCGAATAGGATCCCACTTCTGATGTCGTAGTTCGAGATATTTTTAGGCCTTCTTGGTAACTTTCCGTATAACCAAAAGCAAGAGTGCAGCGAGTCTCTGCGTGTGTCGTGTCACCAGCCTAATTGCCAAATCATCTTCTTTGACACCTTATTGCACAGTCATCCACTTTGACACTCACACCAGAGCCACACTCGATGACAGCCTCTGCTGTCATCCCACTCTAGCAATGTTAATACTTTCCAACACTAGTAGGATTCACAATACTAGTTAACACTATCAAAGTAAGCCGCGCAATATAATAAATCTCATCTCCGACATATATTACTATTTCTTTATTGGGATTGCCAGCACTACAAGTATAAACTTATTATTTAATGTGCTATTTACAATCCTTTGATTGACGAATTTTTTTTTATATTATTATTTATCAGGCCTGTTCCGGTTTTAACTTTTTATTTTATAGCATTTTGTGAAATGCATTTATTCACTTTCCATTTAGGCTAAGTATTAAAAACTGCTCGTTTTTCAATTTATCGGACTTAAACTCATCAGCTCAAAGTGAAATAAATCCGTAGAACTTCGCCGAAATGATACGTATATTAGAGTAGGTTAAAGAAATTCACTTCCGCAAAATCTTACCGAAAGTGAAAACCGAAACAGGCCTGTATATGAATAGATATAACAAGTTATACTTAAATAATAAAAGTGACAATTCTTTTTTTTTCTTTTTAAGTTGTCTCTAAGCGAGCTCTCATTAAATTATTGGTATCATATTAACTATAATATTAACTATACATATTTGTGAATATTAGACTTAGGTAGGATGCGCTTAAAATCGCTTCGATTGATACCTTTGCAATGTAAAAATATAGTTTAAATAATAGATTAGCTCTTAAATTCTCCCAAATAAATAAATTATTCTTAATTCCAATAAGATTTCCAATTTTCACACAAAAAAATTTAAAAATCACTTTTGTCTACTTCTGTTAAAAATTTAATCAAGAACCTTAACTTAAGATGGAAAAATACTTTAAAAACTGAACCGCAAAAAAAATATGTTGGTCGTATTCCCAAAAAGTTTATCCCTATCCCGACTCCTTCAAAAAAAATTAAGTATACGACAGTAAATAAGCTGAATGCAAATTAAATTCGTATTATGTCTGTTTTTTTTTTGCTGGAGTCATCTAAAAGTCATGCACATTCGTTTTAAGCATTATTACACGTTTTGTATACCAACAGTTGTGTGGATATATAAATAAGCATACAAATAATATTAAAAAAACTATTTTTTTTTTAAATTTAGGGGAGAAGTGGTGGTTGTGGGCATGGGTGGGTTGTGGGCACCCCTACGTATATTTTCACGAAATGAAGATTGAGTTTTGTTGGTAATGTCATTCGCAAAAATTACCCTATGTATAATTCATGCCAAATATCAAAGTGAACGGACGCGTTTCCTTTTGGAAATGAACGAATTGGTTTTTTTTGTGCTTGGAAAAGGTGAGGAAACTTCTTTCAAACATTTTTAATAGTGTATCAATCAAAGTGGATCGATTGGAAAGGTAAGTGTAATGCATTTTTATTTAGTCGAACTATTATGCTAAATGGAACAATATCGATTTGAACCAAAAAATTTAAACAAAAAAATTTTTTCATCACTTTTTAAAGTGTCTGCTAAAGTGGGTTGTGGGCACAAAAATTGAGGGTGTTGTGGGCACCCCTTTTTTTTAGTCAAATTTTTTATATAGCTACTAAACCAACTTCCGCTAAGCATGACAAGGCAAAGGAGTCCACGCCGCCTGACGAGGATGTGGACTTTTGTCTCATCTGTTTGAAGTTTTTGCCACGCAAATTGACCGCAACCAACTCCATCAATTGTAACATCTGCGATCGAGCTTTTCATGTGAAATGTGTGGGCATGCGGGCAAGTTATTATACATGTCAAAATTGTGTTTCCGACGATGAATAACGCCTATGCAGGCTTTATGATTAATAAACTGTCATTTTGTTCATATTAGTTATGTTTTTTTTTTCATATTTTTCCATTTACAGCATTTTTGCCAAGGGTGCCCACAACCCCCACTAAAAAAATGTTTAGCTGAAAATACCGATTTTACAAAAGTCCATGTAAAATTTTTTTGCATAACGAAATCCGGTATGTTTTTATATGATTAGTTAGCTTAGGTCTCTAGCTTTACACAGATATCCATATATCCAAAAAATATGCACTAGGTCGGTAATTATAGGCCGAAATCAAAACTATGCCCACAACCGCCACATCTCCCCTATATATAATAACTGAAATATTATTGTAAGTTGGGTTCTCTTTTTGTTTCAATTTATTTGGAATCAAAAAAACATTTACTGCCAAATTTTTTCCAATTCATATATATAATAAAACACATTCAGTATTTAAGTTATTCACTTATTTAAAGTAAGATATCGATTTATATTTATTTTAACACTTTAGTTAATTACAGCAAGGCTATCATTTTAAAAATATTAAGTTAATATGTATAGCTTGTAATACTCCTGCCCAGACACTTAACCCTGGACGGTCATCGTTAATTTACAAACGTAGACTTCATCGTTCGTCATTTATATATATTAAAAAGGAATAATTTCAAGATTCTATTGCTTTATATATAAATAAATATTTCGCAGTTCTTTTTCATTTTGCTTGGGTTACAAAACCAAGGTTCAAAAATTCAAAAAGTAATAAATTAAAAAAACAAATATTCATTAAATGTATTTTATCTTAAAAGTAATGCTTTAAGCTTGATGAGGAACAAGTTGAAAAGAGGAAAGCTGGAAAATGTGATCAAGCGTCGTGGAAACAACTATTAATGACTGTCCAGGGATAAGCAAGCAAATATAATGTATACGCCAAGTTATTCTCTGCATTATTTCGATTCTGAATCGAATCATTGCTAAGTATATTGCCAAGACAGACATTACTAATAAACCTTTAAAGCCACTCAAGCACACACACACAGAAGCTACAAATACCAGTGCCAAAATTGTTTGCTGTGGACATTGACAAATATCCAAAGCGACATCCCCTTTCCCCAGTTGGGTCCAAATAGCAGATTGGCTGCATTTTGTGTTAAATCAGCAACAATTGTTGCCCAAGCCACCGAATAGAGAAGCAGTAGCTATCACTTTTGGGTTTCCCACTGCAATTCAAGTTTGAATTTCAAATTGCTTCACTTACTTTGGCTTCGACTTTGGCTTTGGCCAGCCGCCAGGCAGAGAAAATTAAAATTTATATAGCATACAAATCGGGGCAGCAGCAAAAATTGCTATAGCAGCTGCTTCTTTACTGGGGCATTCCCCGCTCCAAGTCTCAGAGTTTGGTCTTTCTTTTCATCTGGCTGCTTGGCTGCTGCCAAAGCGGAAAGCGTGGCTGCCGTTAAGCTGCCAATCGACCATTTGTCAGCTTCGATTGCGGCAGAAAGAAGCGCATGAAGAAATGCCTTTTCTCTCATATTGCCAAGCTCTTGCCAATAGTTTTGAATTGGGTTAAGTGATTTGGCGTTCAATCAATCCAAAATGGGCGTGCATAATTATGGACTATGGCTCTATTTGTTTATGCCTGGTTTATTACTCATACGCCATGTTGATATTGCTGAATGGCATGCCAAATCAACAGTTTGGGAAACAGGCCCCTACATTTTGCTATTCATTATTTTTTTGAGATATGCAAACGTCTTTTACCACAAAGAATTACTCCGATACCGAATTCATTCTGTTTTTGCTTTGGCACTGCGATTTTTAGTCCAAAACATTTATTTTGATCCGTGCCATTTTCAATACATGAAGAATTAAAATGGCTAACGTTAGTGAAATGTGGCCAAACAATTAAATTAACTGACTAAATAATTTGACCGCTTTTGAACTGAATTAATTGCGAATTATTATTTCAATACTCGATTAATAAGTAAGCACTGTTCACAAAAATTTCTTATTTCTAATATCATAAAATAATGTCTTGAACAATCATTTGGAATTGAAGATGGCGCTACTTAAGAATAATATGAAACAGCAATTGTAAAATTAAACAAGTCCCAAATTTGTAATCTCGCCTTGATTAAGAAATAGCTGATTCTATGACCCCGTTCCATTATTCATCTCTCATGGCCTTCCATTGAGCGATCCTAGCCTGGAGAGTAACCAATCTTTCATTTAGCTCGGCCGTCACTTTGGCAAGTTCCTCGGATCTTGTGGGTTTGTGTGGCATAACGTATGGCATCTTGATTAGATTGAGACTTATTCTGCGCACTGGCCGTTCAATGTTAATACTGCGCGGTTTCAAAGATTGCCACTGTGGATTTCTCGGCGGAATTTTGAGCATATTTTCGGCTTAAGAAAGTAATAAAAAACCAAAATACATGCAACTAAGAAACTGCTGCAATTTGAGGCTATATCGTTCTAGCTCTGAATTTTAAAACGGTATTAAATGCTTTCAAAATTTGATATACTGAGACATAGGTGAAGTATTACTAGATTAAATTTGAAATGTAATTAAAGACTTTAAAATTTGTTTAGGTTAAAAAATTATAAATTATAAATTTGAATTAATTATTTATTTTGTACTTACACATTTTTGCTGTCCTTTCGGAGGAGTTGAATTGTTTTATCTTGAAAAAAGAATAATTCATTTTTATTTTATACCGAAATATTCCGAACATAAGCTGCGCCGCATGAAATTAATAATTTGTTGCAGTCATCTTCCAAAATACACAATATCTTTGATCTGTAATAAAATAACGTTATAAAGGAGAAATCATTTGTGAAATACATATTTAGCTTTAATCAGGGAAATTATTTATTCGCCCCATTGTCTTACCAAACCCATTTTCTATGATATAATTTTCTGGTAGAGCAAGAGCTGTAATCTTCTCCCACTCCTTATAAACATACACACAGTGATGGCCATTTCATTAACCACACACAGCCTCCACACACACGGCTTTCACTTTGGCCCCACACCAAGGCCAACGAGTATCTTGCTCATGTGCAATGCTTTAAAT
>JBAMBK010000759.1:0-20542 GCA_037043435.1 Drosophila suboccidentalis | reverse complement strand
TTTTTTTTATTCCATTTATTGTCTACTAATATAACATGCACAACTATATAATACTAAGACTACAGATGGCACCAGATGCCCCCGGTACTACCTTTAAGGCAATGCTTCACAGGTACCGTGGTGTCACCTATAGCAATTATATTAAACTATATTAAACTATATTAAACTATTAGAACTATTCTTCGTTCCTTCTTCTGCGCTCTGCTCTTCTCAGATCCGTTAAAACCATAGCTGCATATGTACTGGTTGCTTCCCAATTCTGAACAGATTCCAGCATCCTGCTCACTAAATTCGCTTCAGTGATAGGGCCACCCAATGCTTCCTCTAGCCACTGGCGCTGGTTTCCGAATTTCGGGCACTGAAACACCACATGCTGGGCATCCTCGATTATACCTCGCCCACATGATGGACACTCGTCGGAATCATCGTGGCCGAACCGTTTTAGGTAACTCCGAAAGCATCCATGTCCTGATAGGATTTGAGTTAAATAGAAGTTTACCTCCCCGTGTTTTCTGCTGAGCCAGGTAGCCAAATTGGGGATCAAGTGATGAGTCCAGCGACCTTTCCGGGAGCATTCCCAGCGGACTTGCCACCGCGCAATGGATCGCTGTCTGGCGTCGGCTCGTATAGTGCGTAGTGATGGCACTTCAGCAGCGTTGGGGCCTACGGCTTTATATATTGAATCGGCCTCCCTGGCCAGCTCCTCTATAGGTACCATTCCAGCGATTACCAAAGCAGCCTCGTCAGAGATGGTACGAAACGCGCAGCACACTCGGATAGCGCTAAGCCGATATGTCGAGCAGATTCCTCGATTGTAGCTCGGAACCGAAGCCGCCTTGCACCAAATGGGAGCCGCATAAAGAATAGTAGCCTTGGCTACGTTCATCAGCAGCTGACGGCGAAGCTGCTTGGGTCCTCGAGTATTGGGCATAATACGAGAGAGCGCACGAGTTGAATTTGCAGCTTTTTGGTGGATATACTCCAAGTGCTCTCGAAAAGATAGCCTTGTGTCCAACATTACTCCAAGGTACTTAATTGCACGCTTCGACAATATCGTTTCGCTGCCGACAGTTATTTGTGCGGTCTCCACCTTTTTGCGACTGCTGATGAGAACAGCTTCAGTCTTATGAGCGGCTAGTTGAAGTCCTGCAGAAGCTAGCCAATGTTGGACGCATGCTATGCAGGAATTGCACGCCTCCTCGGTCCGATGAAGCTCCTTGCCCACCACTACGATGGCTACGTCATCCGCAAATCCGACGATGTGAGTGCCAGGAGGAAGTGCCAGCCGCAAAACTCCGTCATACATGGCATTCCATAAAAGCGGTCCCAGGACAGACCCCTGAGGTACTCCAGCTGCTACGTGGTGTGTTCTCATGCCATCGGTAGTGGAATATTGCAGCACTCTCCCTTGGAAATAGCTCTTGACTATCTCCAGTAGGTATTCTGGGACACAGAAGTCAAGCAGTGACTGCACAATTCTGTCCCACCTGGCTGTATTGAAGGCGTTCTTCACGTCCAGCGTGGCGACTAGGCAATACTGCTTTGTGCCTCCTTGCCATCTTGAGCCTTGGATAGCCTGCGATGCAATATTGGTCACCTTGAATATCGCGTCGATAGTGGAACTGGCTTTCCGGAAACCGTATTGATTTGGGGACAACCCTCCTCCTGCGGTGATAGCTGCCTCTAGTCTCCTGCAGATTAATTTCTCCAATACCTTCCCCAAGGTGTTGAGTAGACAGATAGGCCTGTAGGATGATGGGTCCTCCAGTGGCTTACCCGGTTTTGGAAGTAACACCAATGATTGTAGCTTCCATATTGATGGAAAAGTTTTTTCCGCTAGGCACGTGTTAAAAATGTCCATGAAGACGTCTGGTTGCAGGGAAAGAGCTAGTTTTATTGCTCGATTTGGCATACCGTCAGGGCCAGGAGCTTTATGTGGCTTGATGCTTCTGGCGACCGCAAGTATTTCGTCCACTGTTACCGCTTCTATAGGGGATGATAGAGTTGCTCTCTGACGTGATGCGAGTACTTGGGAGGGCTGCTGTGAGTTTCTGACCGGGAATAGCGTCTCTACAATATGCTTCAGCTCGCTTGCATTCGTAGGTGCATGTTGTCTTCCAGCGTAGACAGCTTTAACGACGATCTTGTATGCTTTCCCCCATGGGTCATGCTCGGCGGAGTCGCAGAGTTGCAGGAAACATTCTCTTTTACTGGAGCGAATCTCACGTTTGAGTGTTCTTCTAGCTGCTCTATACTCATCTTGTCTGGCAGTAAAGTCTGGTCTCCCCCGGGCCCGTTGGTATCGCCTTCTAGCATGCAAACAAGCGTGGCGGGCGTTGGCTATGCGTTCGTTCCACCAGAATGTGGGTTCATGGTGTCTCCTGTAAGTTTTGCGCCTCGGCATGCTGCTGTCACAGGCATTGGCCAAAATGCATGTGATTTGGCGTGCTCTGTTCTCAGCACTTCCTTCCGTAGCTACTGACTGGAGTGCTGCCGTAAAAAGCTGGCTGTTGAATTGCTCAACACGGTATGCCTGCATGTGTGGCACTCCGTTCCCAGCTGGCCGTGAGTGCTCCCCAATGGTGGTCAAGATTGCCACATGGTCGCTAGCGGTGTAGACATCGGTGATCTGCCAATTCGCGCCGGCTGCCATCGACGAGCATGCGAATGTGAGGTCTACGATTGACCCGATACCAGCTCTGCTGAATGTATTTTGGGAGCCAGTATTAAGCAGCACTAGATCCAATGAGGCTAAAGTTTCGAGTAGGACTCGACCTCTAGCGTTTGTCACTTGGCTGCCCCACTCCGTGGCCCACGCATTGAAATCACCTGCAATGACTATGCCCCTTCGACTTCTTGCATCCTCAACCAACTCCTCCAAGATGGATGCAAATGCATTCAGCTGCAGACTAGGGGCCATGTAGCAGCTGTAGATGCATTTGTTACCCACACTTGCCCGCACGAAGCCGTTAAAAGACTTAGTCTCAGCCAGCAGTGGCGATGGGGCGCAACAAGCCCATATTGCAGCTTTCCCACTCGTGTCAGCGATCCATGTCCTGGGACATATTGACTCGCGGTGATGCGGCTCACTGATAATAACAATGTGCGCCTGCACCTCTCTTACATACTGCTCCAAGAGAGCTTGAGCAGCAATGCAATGGTTAAGGTTGATTTGAAGCAACCTTAACATTTCATTTTGCTGACCGCTTCTTTGTACGCTGGACATTTAAAGCTGCCCACGGCGTGATCCACGTTTTTTCGCCACTGCGAATACATAGGCTACATTTAGGCGGCTTAACGCATGTTTTAGCCAGATGGCCACGTTCCCCACACTTGAAACACGCTCCTTTCAGATCCTCAGTGCTTGAGCAATTTGCTGCCATATGACCATAGGCGAGGCACTTGAAGCAGCGTTTCGGCTGCAGAACTGGTCGAATGCGACACACAACCCAGCCAATGCGAATTTTGCGCAAGTCCGCCAACACCTTGGCTTGAGCTGCCGGCAGGATCAAATGTTGCCACCTGTTGGCCGTCCCTAAGGGACACGTAGTGACTTCACGGAATCCTGGCTCACTGTGGCGTCATTCAAGGCAAGCTTGACTGCCTCTACAACTTCCTCTCTAGACACAAGCTCGTCCAGATCGCGGATCTCCACTTGGGCTGTTTCCGTCAGCTTCTTGACGACAGCTCGGCTGCCCAAGAGCCTTGCTCACCGCATCTTTCAGCACGTCTGAGGTATGTGCTGGGTTTTTATCCAGTTTGAGCAAGAGATCGCCATTTGTAGCCTTTCGAATGCTTTGTGACATCACTACTGTAGATGTGTGTCAGTGATGGGTCGCTTTTGACGATTTTTAGTATCTCGGAGTAGCTAGACATTCGCCTACACCAGAAACAGCATATAGCATTTAGCATGAAGTACGAGAAGTAAGTAAGGGCTTTGTCCGCTCCCACGGAATTGGGCTAAGAAGTTCTACTTCGCGGGGCGGTTGTAACCATGTTCAGCTCCTGGACCTAATCGGCAATCCTGCTCCTCTCTCGGCGTCGCAGCTCTTTCATAATGGTAGCTGCCATCCGTCCTACAGCACTCCAATTCTCTTCCTTTTGCAGCATATGGTCGACTATGTTGTCCGCTGTCAATTGGTGGCCGTCTATCCACATTCTCCTGCGTAGTGATTCGAACAAGGGACACTCAAAGAAGGCATGTTCGGCGTCGTCCACCACTTCGCCTCGACAATGGTCGCAGTACGGGCTTTCAGCATGCTTAAAACGATGAAGATACGCTCTAAAGCAACCGTGCCCTGTCAGCAGCTGGCATATGTAAAAATCTACTTGGCCATGGCGACGTGTGATCCAAGGTCGAATATCCCTTATAAGGCGTCGTGGTGTTTTTTTTTTTTTATTTGTTTTTTTATTCACAAAAACTTATATATACTTAACTACATATAATTTTAACCAGCAATGCGGGACCGCCGGGGAGCATGGCTTGCACAAGGCTGGCTGAGCCTATCGTGGCCTCACTGTTTCTCTCCTTCGCTGTCTTTGCTAGTGCGTCTCAGCTCAGAAGTTATACCCTCCGCCAAGGTGCAGACTGCTGTCCAGTTCTCTCTGGCTGACTAGCATCAGTGGGATCAGGTTTGCTGCGGAAATATTCGTTCCCAGCGGTGCTCTCGCGTTGCGCTCTCTTTGCAAATGCAAATCGTCGGGCATCTGAGCAGCACACTGTTCCGCATCTTTCTGGCGTGCCGCAGACAGGGCACATTGGGTCATCCTCATGGCCAAAGCGGTTCAGGTATTGCCTGAAACAGCCATGACCACTCAGCAGCTGTGTCAAGTGGAAATTGAGCTCCCCATGTTGTGCGTGTTTACCCATGGCTCGTGGCGTCGTGTGTGTGTGTGTGTGTGTGTGTTTTTTTTTTTTTACATGGACGTAGATGTACGCAGTACACCTAGTGGCCCTACGAATAGGAGGTGGAAATTCCCTAAAACCACCTCCCTCACCCCTCGCTCCCCGCGGAACTACCATCGAGTATCACTTCGCGGGGACGGGTTGCCCTTCCTAGGCACCGCTCCTCTCACGTCGCTCCCTTTCGCATCTTCTCAGGTCCCTCTGGATGCCGATAATGAGCTGACTCATTGAACACCAGTTATCCTCTGTCGGCACCATAAAAGCCATCAGGCTCTCCGGTGGTGGCACGACTCCCGCTCGGCCACGATACCGTGTGCAATGGTACAGCACGTGCTCCGGGTCCTCGCTCGCGTTGGGGCAAGTCGGACACTCCGGGCTGTCCTCGTGCCTGTACTTGTGCAGGTACTTCCTGAAGCCTCCATGGCCGGTTAGGAACTGAGTTAGGTGAAAGTTGACCTCTCCCCTACCTCTGTTCAACCATTCCTCCACCTTTGGTATAAGCCGATGCGTCCATCGTCCATTGGTGGCCGAGTCCCACCGAACTTGCCAGGTAACTAGGGATGCCTGTCTTTCCGCCATCCTAATCGCGTCCACTGATACGCCGTTGCCCATCTCCGCTCGTGCTAGGTAGATCTCCCGCATCTCCGTAGCCAGGATGTCCACTGGAATCATACCGGCCAATACCAGGGCTGCGTCATGCGACACTGTCCTGAAACCGGATATGACTCGCAGGGCGCAGAGCCTGTACGGTGCTGAGAGTTTCCTCCGGAGACACTTGTTGCTTTCCACCGCCTTTGCCCAGATCGGCGCTGCGTACAGAAGGATGGACGCAACCACTCTTGCCAGGAGCAATCGCCTTCCAACCTTCGGTCCACCAATGTTCGGCAGCATCCTCGAAAGAGCTCCCTGCATTCTTGACGCCTTCTGAACCACGTAATCCACATGGGCACGGAAACTCAGGCGGTTATCTAGCAAGACACCAAGGTACTTGATGGATTCCATCGACCTGATGGTGTTGTTCCCCACTTGAACGCTCATAAACTCCACCTTTTTCCGGCTCGTAATGAGCACTGCTTCCGTCTTGTGGCCTGCCAAGTCGAGTCCCGCCTCTTGCATCCACTCTGCGATAACGCCAATTGCAGCATTTGCGGCCGCCTCCACTGCTCCAACCTCCTTGGCCACAACGACCAATGCCAGATCGTCGGCGAAACCAATTAGGTTGCATCCTTCGGGCAGTTGCAGTCTGAGTACATCATCGTACATGATGTTCCACAGAAGGGGGCCTAGGACCGACCCCTGTGGAACGCCGGCTGTCACCCTGTAGTGCTTTGGGCCATCGTCTGTCTCGTACTCGAGCATTCTATCTGACAGATAATTGGATATTATCCGTAGAAGGTATGCTGGTAGTCCGATCCTTGTGAGTGCACCTCTGATACGCAACCAGCTCGCAGAGTTGAAAGCATTGCGGATATCCAGAGTCACCACCGCGCAGTACTGCTTGTCTCCCCATCTCCACCTGGCTCCCTCGATCGCCCTGGCTGCGATGTTGACAACAGCCTGTATCGCGTCCACCGTCGACCTTGCCTTACGGAATCCGTATTGGGCCTCAGACATTGCGCCTTTCTCTTCGACTACCTGCGCGAGTCTATTGTAGAGTATGCGCTCCAATATCTTGCCGACAGTGTCTAGCAGACAGATTGGCCGATATCCCGAGGGCTCGTCAGCTGGCTTATTCCCCTTTGGCAGGAGGATAAGACGTTGCCTCTTCCATCGCCGTGGAAACGCTCCTTCCTGTAGGCAGTTGTTAAAGATGTTAACAAAAACCTCAGGTCGGGTGGATACGGCGAGCTTCAGGGCCTTATTCGGGATGCCGTCCGGACCTGGTGCTTTCCTATCCCCGATTCGCTTTGTTGCCGACTTGACCTCATCAACAGAGATCGGCTGCCATGGCTCAAGCCGGGGTGCGAAGCTGACGTCTTGTTCTGCATGCTGGGGGAACAATGTCTCCACAATGCTGCGAAGCAAGATGGGACATGTCACTCTCAGCGAGTCCTGGCCCCGGATCGTCTTGGTGACGACCTTGTACGCGGTCCCCCAGGGGTTTACGTCTGCCTCCTCGCAAATCTGTCTGAAGCAGCTAGACTTACTTGCCTTGATCGCATGTTTCAAGGCTCGCTTCGCTGCCCTCAGGTCCTCCAACCGATCCTCAAAGTCCGGGCGTCTCCTCGCCCTCTGACTGCACCTTCTAGCTCTCAGACAGGCCTTTCTGAGTTGGGCTATTTGGTCGTTCCACCAGTAGCAAGGTGAGCCGCGCCGACTTGGCTTCCTCCGAGGCATAGACGAGTCGCATGCCGCGTCCAGACAGTCTGACAACTGCCGTGCCATTTCATCTACCGATGTTCCCGCCGGGTTCCATTCGGAGACGTTAAAAACGTGCGAGAAGGTATCCGCATCGAGGAATCTGTCCTTCCATTTTGGTCCACTTTTATTGGGTCGCTGCTGGTTCTGCCTTTCTCCACCAATCTCGAAATGAATCGCTTGATGGTCACTAAAGGTAAACTCGTCGCTGACTCTCCACTTGGTTCTCCTACACAGCGAGCTGCTGAGGAATGTGAGGTCTATGATAGAACCTCGGCCAGCCCTGCAGAAAGTCAGCTGTCTTCCGTCGTTTGCCAATCCGACGTCAAGCGACGAGAAATGCTCCAGCACAGCGGTTCCTCTTGCTGTTGTCTCCTTACTGCCCCATTCAACAGCCCATGCGTTAAAGTCGCCAGCTATTACGAAGGGAGCTCTCCCGCGTGAGTCGTCAGTGATGTCTGCCAGCATCCTCTCAAAACGTCCTAGGTCCCAGCTCGGCGGAGCATAGCAGCTGTAGAAGGTGACCCCTCTAAGCTTCGCTCTGACAAATCCATCACTCGAGGCGTTGACCTCCTTGGGCGGAGTGTCCACGGCCCAAATGGCTGCCTTTTTACACCTGCTGGATACCCATCCGCTACCCGGAATCGGCTTATATGGCTCGCATATGAGCACGACGTTCGGGCTCCTTTCCCTCACGGCTTGCAACAGTAGGGACTGTGCAGCCTCGCAGTGGTTGAGGTTCAGTTGGGTGCACCTCATGCTGACAGCTTTGAGAGCGCGCTCCTAAACAGGGGGCATCTACCACTGCCAGCGATGTGCTTCCAATCTGAGCCCTTGTCCTTGCAAAACATGCACTTTGGCTCCTCCTTGCAGTCCTTCGCGAGATGTCCATCCTTGCCACATCTTCGACACATCTTGGACCTGTCCACTTCGCTCCTGCAATGCCTTGCCAGATGGCCGAACTCGAGGCAGCGATAACATTTGGTTATGTTAACCCGCTCTCTCAGTCTGCACCTGACCCACCCTACCTTAAGCAGGCCAACTGATAGCGCCTTTCGAGCACTTTCTGCTGGCATCCTGATTGAGGCAGTTTGGGTTCCGCCATAACCTTTGCGCAGGTTAATGTCGTCGAGCGCAGCATCCGTGATCTCCATCTGGCTCCGCAACGCGTCCATGATGTCCTCCTCGGTCGTGATCTCGTCCAAGTCCTTGCACTCGATCGTGACTCGGTGAGACAGAGAACGAATCTCCGCGGTTTCTCCAAGCGATTCTCCAATGAGGGTCTTAAACGCGCTCGTGTCCTCTCCAGATATGTTGAGTTGCAGCAGCAACTCGCCTTGCTGGGTTCTCCTGATCCTGGACACCGCCTCTCCTAGACCATGCAGCTTCTCATCTTGTTTGACCTTTCTGAGTAGATCAGCGTAGGTCACCTCACCCACCGTCTTGATGACCAAGGCGTCGGGCCGCACCTTAGTGCTGAGCGCTCCCTTGGGCTTTCGAGACTTTCGTTTCGAAGTAACCTTGCTCCATTCGGTAGCTCTAGTTGCGGTCGGGGTCTCCTGGCCTCCATTGGATGATTCCAATTGAACCGCACTCGTCGCTGGCATAGCGACCGCCGTGTTTTTTACCCTCTTTGTCTGAGGTGTCCTTACTCCGGTACCTTGCTTCCTCTTCGTCTCGACAGCTGTTCGGAACAGTGGCGAGGTCTGGCAGGACTGGTGTGTCCTGATAGCCGCCTTTGCTCCGTCATCGTGCAGCTGGATGGCCACCAGCTCATACAGCACTCTGATGCTCTCGATTGAGTCGCGCATCGGTTGATGGATGCTTCGCCTCTTACCGTCGTCCATCATCTCCACCAAGTTTGCGATCTCGCGTCCAAGATCGCGAAGCGCAGCGCTACTCTGCGTCTCCGGTGGTTTGGTCGAGCAGGCACGTGTAGCGGTGATCACTGGCTGTTGAGCCGGTGGTGATCTCGCCAGTTTGCTACTCTTAGCAAACGCGTGATCCGTCTCCATCTCCATCTCCTTCTCTAACATCTGGGGGGTTTTTGTTAAATTGCTCATGCTGTTGGGTCCCAACTAAAAGCCGTTATCCTTGTTCGTTGCACAGTCGCGTTCTGATCCCATGGTTGTCTATGCAAGCAGTGAGGCCATGCAAGGGTTGACTCTCGCCTTTATGGGGTAGAGAGTTCAGTGCCGGATCCGCGCTAGTCAGGAGTAACTCAACTGAGCCTGTGCGGCCAACCAAATGGCGACGAACAAGGAGCGTTCTTAAAGATTTTCCACTTTTGAACGGGACGGAGGCGGCAGCAGCATTAGCCCAGCAGCCATTTCAGCTAGATTTCACTCCGCATACTAAGGTGCTAGAATACTGCTGCCGTCAGCTAGGGGTCTTCAATCCAGAATAGGGGGGTCCAGTATCCAATCCTAAGGCTTTACTGGTCTCAGCCTTAGTCGCCTTCTCGTATTAGCCAGGCGCAACACGGGTGTGTTGCGACTACCCAGGGGATACCTGGCGTTACGCCGGAGGTTACGAGTTGCTTTATCTACTCTGGAGACGATTACTCTCGATTCCAGGACTTTCCCGGGATAAAATCACTTAAAAACGCTTCAGCATTTGTTTCTTTAAATAAATATATAGGGTTTTATACCCGTCCGGATCCATCCCTTTACGTTAAGTTGAAGAAACTAATGCAACCTCACAATAAAAACACTCACGCAATTACTAAGTTCGACCGATTGTTGCTATGGCAGCTATATAATATAGTGGTCCGATTTTAACCAAATTTGGTCTGGATGTTGAAGACTACCGCAGCTTCATAATATGTCAGATTGGTTGAAATCCGACTACTATATCATATAAATGTCATAGGAACTAGGTCGACATATGAAATTCTGATAATTCACACCGGAAAACAAAAAAAAAATGTTTTGAAAAAAAAAATTGTTTTCAAATTTTTTGAAAGTAATTTTTAAATATAAAAACCTTAAAAATAAAACAAAAATAATAAAAAATTTTAAAATATATTTATTTTTAGGTGCCAGAAAATTTATTTTTTTCGATACCTGAGTCGTTGCAGCCTGAAAGAGGCGCCTCTCCGAGCAGCTTTAACTATCCCGTGGCACAGCAGTCGCCTCGTGCGCCAAGCTGTGACGTGCAAGTGGTGGAGATGTCGCTACCCGCCACCGACCGGTGTGTGTGTGTGTGTGTGTGTTTTTTTTTTGGGGTCTTCAATCCAGAATAGGGGGGTCCAGTATCCAATCCTAAGGCTTTACTGGTCTCAGCCTTAGTCGCCTTCTCGTATTAGCCAGGCGCAACACGGGTGTGTTGCGACTACCCAGGGGATACCTGGCGTTAAGCCGGAGGTTACGAGTTGCTTTAACTACTCTGGAGAGGAATCGATCTGGCCATTACCAAGTTAATGACGATCAGAGTCTTTGCACCTGAAAGAGGCGCCTCTCCGAGCAGAAACATCCCCGTGTCACATCAGTCGCCTCGTACGACAAGCTGTGACGTGCTGTGGTGGAATTCTCTTACCCGCCACCGACACGGTGTGTGTGTGTGTGTGTGTGTTTTTTTTTTTTTTTTTTTGATTCTTTATTTTCAACATTAAAATTACAAACTTATTAATATGGTATTAACATAAAAAGGTCCACATCCCTGCGGCACAGCCGAAGAGCAAAGCTTCGCAAGGACAAAGATCTTCCTATGCTACCTCCCTTCTCTGGCGCTCACATCTGCGGAGCTCTTTCATCGTGTCGGCTGCAAAGTTGTTAAATGCCGTCCAGAATCCAGAGTCTTCAAGCATCCTCTCAACCAGGTTCCTGGGTGTAAGGACACGACCAGCAGATCGCCATAGGTCGGTTCTTAAACTGTCAAATCGCCCGCATACAAAAATGACGTGCTCGGCGTCCTCCGTTGCATTTCCGCACCACCTACAGTGTGGTGAGCTTTCGTGGCCAAACCTGTGCAGATAATGGCTAAAGCAGCCGTGTCCACTGAGTAGCTGCGTTGTGTAAAAGTTGACTGCGCCGTGTTCTCTGTTCATCCATCGGCCAATATCTGGAATGAGACGGTGTGTCCACCGACCCTTCTCTGCGGTGTCCCAGCGGCTTTGCCATTCTCTAAGGCTTTCCTCTCTTGTCACCTTACGAGCAGCCTTCCTATCAGTGCCAGTCCGGATGGCCTCTGATACCGATTTCTCCTCAGCAACTAGGATATCTATTGGAATTAATCCTGCGATAACTAGTGCTGCATCATCCGAAATTGTGCGAAATCCACAGCATATTCGCAGCGCGCAGAGACGATGAGTGGACTTGACCCCCTTGGCGTAGCTTGGAATCTTAATTCCGTCCGCCCAGATAGCTGCAGCGTATGTGATTGCTGAACGGACTACACTTGTGAGCAACAATCTTCTCTCCTGCTTTGGTCCACGTGTGTTTAGCATTATGCGAAACAGTGCTCGACTAGTGTTGGCAGCTTTCTCTTGCACGTAGGAAAGGTGTTCCCGGAAGCACAGCCTGGTGTCGATCATTACGCCGAGGTAACGAATGGCTCGTTTTGACAATATATCCTGTGTACCGACTCGAATGTGCGCAGTCTCCACAGCTGTCCTTGTACTAACGAGTACTGCCTCCGTTTTATGGGCCGCTAACTCGAGTCCCACGGAGTGAAGCCAGGTCGAAATTAGCTGAATGGCCGCATTGCATGTGTGCTCCACCGCATTCAGGTGCTTGCCAACTACTGTGAGTGCCACGTCATCAGCGTAGCAAGTAAGCTGGCAGCCGGATGGTAGCGTCAGCCTCATTACTCCATCATAGACGACATTCCAGAGCAAAGGGCCCATCACAGACCCTTGTGGAACGCCTGCCGAAACGTGATATGTTTGGGTGCCACACGCCGTGTCGTAATTTAAAAGTCTACTCGTGAAGTAGCTTCTGACCATCGCCTCAAGGTATGGGGGGATATGCAGCCGACGCAGTGAACTGATAATGCAGTCCCATCTCACCGAATTGAAGGCGTTCTTAATGTCGAGAGTGACAATTAGGCAGTACTCCTTCTTGCCACCCTTCCATCGGGTTCCCTCTGCTGCATCAGACGCGATCCTGACAACCTTGCCTATGGCGTCAACCGTTGACATTCCTTTCCTGAAGCCGAACTGGCTTGGGGATAATCCTCCAGCCTCATTGATTGCCTTCTCCAGCCTTGTGCAAATGATTTGCTCCAACACCTTACCCATCGAATCAATAAGGCATATTGGACGATAGGAGGAAGGTTCATCAGGTGGCTTACCCGGTTTCGGAATCAGTGCAAGATGTTGAGTTTTCCACTGAGCAGGAAAAATTCCTTCGCGGAGGCACTGCGTGTATGCCGTTGCAAACGCTTGCGGCCTGCATGATATCGCCAACTTGACGACACGGTTGGGGACCCCATCAGGACCAGGAGCTTTATTAGAGCTCATCTTCCGGGCCACAGAGAGTAGCTCATCCGTCGTTACCGACTCTACCACAAATGGAGGTACGTGCTCCTCGGTGAACAGGGACAAGGTGCTGACACCAGGTGGGAATAAAGCCTCCACAATTGCCTTGAGCTGATCTGGGTCAGACGGTGCTTCAGATTTGTTGACATGTAGACGCTTTACGACCGTTTTATATGCCCTTCCCCATGGGTCATGGTCGGCTGAGTCGCAGAGTTGTAGGAAGTATTCACGCTTGCTCAATTTTATAGCTTTCTTCAGAGTTCTCCTAGCTGATCTGTAGCAAATGTGCAGCTCCTGCCAGTTGATGCAATTTCTTTTACGGGCCCGCTGGTATGCTCTCCTGGCGGAAAGGCAGGTACTTCTGGCAGCAGCAATCTCGTTGCTCCACCAGTATGCTGACGGCCGAGTGCCCCTGAATGTCTTAGTTCGGCTCATACAGGCGTCACATGCAAGCGTGATGTGACTTGAAAGCTGCGTTGCCATCTGTTGCGCTGATCCTGCTAATGCCATTGTTGGGTCAAATCGCATTAATTTATATTTAAATTGATTTTGAGTTATTACACTTGCATATCAACTATCATTGTAAAATCAGCCTAACTCTTATCTCATTACGCATTGCATTCACTCATTGTAATTACACTCATTCTAAGCTTACACTCATTGTCATTTATGCTCATTCTTTGCTTATAACCGATTGCCCAAATTGGAGTAAGCTGCGCTTGCTCTTTACACTTGTAATTTAGTATTCTGAGAACATTGAAAATAAACGGTTGCACCTACGACGTGCTGAATTTAATATACGGCTCGTGGTTTCGTCTAGCATCACCCCCAATCCCTTAGAGAATCTTATGCTGGATAGGAAAACGCTCCTGATCCTTCATTTTGGCGCCCAACGTGGGGCAGTGGTGTTAAAATCCGTGCAAGAATATCCCGGAATATTCACTCGTAATTTGTCTGGTTTCGCTGTCGCTCTGTGACCCCTCGCCGTCGCATCACCGAACCATCGTCAAACATAACGGACAAGCACTCTACAGTCTCGTCGTTATTCCACAGCATAGCAACAGCTCATCTTGCAGTTATTGGTATTTGTCAATTCGTTTGTGCCCGACCAGTCCCCGGTCGCATCACCGAATTGCCGTTGCTTTGCTTTGCCATCTATTCGTCATCGTTGGATTTCGTTGCCCTCTGCATAGATCAAGGGCAAGTGCAGTTGTATCAAGTCGCATACATACAGACACACATACTCAGTTTTCGTTCCTTGTCGTGTGCAAATTCTGCAGTCGACTTTGGCGAAACTGAAGCTGAGCGCAATTCGTCACATTGATCGTTCGTCTCTTTCTTCACTATTCTGTGCAGTTTTTCGGTCACTACCGTTGCATTGAATCATGACCATAGAAAGCCTCAAAACGCAACGTGCTAATATACGTCGCAATATTAGCCGCATTCGGAGCGTCGTCGACCCTAACCAAAGAGATGAAAAATCTGCGCCATCACAAGCCGAGTTGAAGTGTCGTTTGGAAATCTTGGAAGCATATTTTAAGCAAGCAACCACTGTGCAAACCCAAATTGAGAAAGAATGTGAGACCGATACAGGACGCATTGATCTTGAGGATTTATACATCGACATAAAGGTGTGCATAAAGGAGCAACTCATTGAAGAGATTCATGAATCAACATTCGCTGCAACATTGGCTACGCGCCCATCGTCTGGAAAGTTGCCCAAACTAGCGCTACCAACATTCGCCGGCAATTGTGCAGATTACAAGAATTTTATCACATTGTTTAATCAATTGGTAGATCAACAAGACAGTCTATCAAATATCGAGAAATATAATCAGCTACTCAGCTGTTTATCGGGAGCAGCATTGGAAACTGTAAAGCGATTTCAGGTTACATCAGAAAATTATCGATTGGCACTTGATCGTTTAAAGGAGCGCTACGACAATCCAACATTGGTGTTCTTGAATAATGTTTCAGAGTTGTTTAAATTGAAAACTGTTTCAAAGTCAAACTGCCAAGAAATTCGTAGCTTGATTGACAACGCTACAGCATTGTACAACTCATTACAACGTCATTAGGCAGCGAAGCGCAAATTGCGCAGGCGATGCTTATTGCCATTGTCATGGAAAAGGTGGATCCTGAAACCAAGCGCGAATGGAATAAGTCATTGGATTACTCCACTTTGCCAACGTGGAAGTTGTGCATGCAGGTAGTTGAGAGACATTGTCAATATTTGGAATCGCTCGGTAAGTCCGAATCTAGCCAAACTCGCACGGAAGCTACTGGCAAACAACGCAGCCAGTCTACCTCGCGTCATGGCTCATCGTTTACTTGTTCAACTCAATCATGTGCTCTTTGTCTTAGTACAGAACATCGAGTCATACGCTGCAATCAGTTCAAGGACATGACGGTAACAGAGCGCTATGAGGCAGCCAAACGCCTTTCGCTTTGCCTCAACTGCCTTGGCAAGGGACATCTGGCTGCCAAGTGTCCGTCTAATCAAAGATGCCGGACTTGCTCACGACTTCATCATACCTTGCTACATCGGGAGGCCTCCGAGGTTAGGCCATTATCTTCGAGTTCGACTTCGCATATGACAACACTCCCCAGTGATGTTGTCACACATACGCACACCAATAACACTTCAGATCAAGTCATCTTGGCCACGGCCATTGTCCAGGTCAGAGATGCGTCTGGAAATTACAGGATCGGCCGTGCACTCTTGGATTCCTGCTCACAGGTCAATTTCATATCGGAAAGGTTCGCACAATCGCTGCGCTTGCCAATGGTAAAGCGGCACATGAGGATCTGCAGCATTGGCGAATCACACACTCAGATCAAGTTTGGCACTTCGGCCACAATTAAGTCACGTCTAGATAAGTTCGAGATGCCCATCGACTTTTGCGTAACTTCACATATCGCATATCAGCCAGATTCTGACATCGATATCTCGTCATGGAACATACCAAAAAATGCACCGTTGGCTGATGATCAATTTAACAAAACTCGTTATATTGATCTACTCATTGGAACTGAAATCTTTTTTGAAATCCTTGCAGTGGGACAAATCAAATTGGGTCCATGTCTTCCTACGCTTCAGAAAACGCTGCTTGGATGGATTGTTTCTGGACGCTATGAGGGATCACGCCGGCAAGTACACAGCTACTCGCTTTCACTGGAGGAGTCCATCAACGAGAATCTTGAACGTCTTTGGCGCATTGACGATTTGCAAAAATCAATCGACAAATTTACCCCGGAACATCGTCAGTGCGAACAAATGTTTAAGCAAACTGTTCATCAGCAACCAGACGGGAGAATTGTTGTCCGGCTCCCATTTAAGGATGATCCAAGCCACCTAGGATCTTCATACGAGTCAGCCAAGCAGAGATTTGAGGCCTTGGAGCGGCGTTTCTATCGCAATCCTGAGTTGAAGACAGCCTATATTGAATTTCTGCGAGAATACGGAGAACTGAACCATATGAGCCTGGTAAACGCACCAAGACTTGATCAGCCACACAACTACATACCCCATCACTGCGTTGTTAAGTTAAACAGCACCTCAACGAAACTCAGGGTAGTCTTTGACGCATCAAGTCGAACATCATCGCAAAGGTCACTCAACGATCTGTTAATGGTGGGACCAACTATCCAATTTGATTTGTACACGCTTCTTCTGCGCTTTCGAACATTCAGGTACGCAATCACTGCTGATGTCGTAAAAATGTTCAGGCAAGTACTAGTTGATCCTCGTGACCGTAAATATCAATATATTCTTTGGAGAGAAACTTCAGATCAACCTCTGCGGACTTATGAGCTGAATACAGTTACATACGGGACGGCAACAGCGCCGTTTCTCGCAATAAGAAGTATGACTTATCTGGCGGATTTACACATGAAAACCAAAGGCATTGGAGCGCAAGCTATAAAATCATCATTCTACGTGGATGACTTTCTGTGTGGTCACAACACGGCTGAAGGCCTGCGACAACTCAAGGAGGAGGTTACCGAAATACTTGGCAAAGGCAAGTTTCAATTGGCAAAATGGCACTCGAATCACCCGGACTTCGTCGATGACAACACTATTAAGGACCTGAATCTGATGGACGATTCAGTTACAAGCGCATTGGGCTTAACTTGGAATCAACGTCAAGACGTACTACTTTTTGCTTTTAGACCCAAGCGTTCCTTCAATGAAGTCACCAAGCGGACAATTCTATCTCTGGCATCGTCACTCTTCGATCCATTGGGACTAGTAGCACCGGTCATCGTCACTGCAAAGATTATCTTACAGGAACTATGGATACTCAAGCTGCATTGGGATGAGTCTGTGCCACAAGCACTTTGTCAAGCTTGGAAATCGTTCGCAGCCTCGCTACCTTCACTGGAGTCGCTGGCAATTCCTCGATTCTGCCTGCAGTCGAACAACGAGGAGCTGCAGCTGCATGGATTTTGCGATGCCTCTATTCGCGCATATGGATGCTGCATTTACGCACGCACGATTTCAGCAAATGGCAAGATCAGAGTACGGCTTGTGACGTCAAAGTGCAGAGTGGCACCAACTCGCAAGTTGTCACTACCGAAATTGGAACTCGCTGCTGCCCACCTCTTGGCACAGCTCTACGTTAAAATCAAGGGGATCTTTGTAATGAAACATACCACCTACCTGTGGAGCGACTCACAGATAGTTCTCCATTGGATACAACAACATTCTGCTACACTATCGACATTTGTTGGTAACCGCGTCTCTGACATACAAGAAAGCACTTTAGACTGTCATTGGAGACACGTCCCGACGCAACATAATCCTGCCGATCTGGTCTCGAGAGGATGTCCACCTGGAGAATTGGTGGACTCGATCTGGTTTTTGGGGCCGGAGTATCTGTCACAGAGCCCAAGTGCATGGCCAAAGGACAAACGTAGCGAACCGGATCTGGAGATAGTGGCGCTCGAGAAGCGCAAGTCAGCATTTAAGGCTACTACAATCGGCAACTATCTACTCGAGGCTATTCGCAACATAAGCTCTCATCGTCTTTCCTTGCGTATCGTGGCTTGGATGATGCGCTTCAACTATGCTAGCAGAAAGATCATCAAGTTCGATACACCATCGCCGACACCTCAAGAGCTGCAACGCGCATTTCACTGCATTATTTGGAATCTGCAGCAACAACACTTCGCCGAGGAAATCCACGCTTTGCGCAAAAATAGGCAAATATCAAATCACATAAAATTTCTCAATCCATTTTTACAGATCACAGATGGATTCCTGCTGCTGAAGGTTGGAGGGCGGCTAGAATTGGCAAATGTTTCAATGGATCACAAGCATCCAATACTACTTCCCAGTAAAGACGATTTTGTACGACACTACGTGCAATTCCTTCATAGACGTCACTACCATGCTGGCCCAAAGGCACTTGTTGCACTGCTGCGGCTGCAGTTTTGGATCGTAAACGCTCGAGACTTGGCTCGCACTGTCGTCAGGGGATGTGTGCACTGTGTGCGCTACAAACCCAAGCTACAACAACAACTTATGGGAAATCTGCCTGTGGAGCGGTTGACTCCATCGAGACCCTTTGCGCACTGTGGGGTGGACTTCTGTGGACCAGTCAACGTCTACCTTCGCATTCGAGGCAAGGCACCTAGCAAGAGCTACATTGCCATATTTGTATGCTTTGCCACGAAGGCGGTGCACATCGAAATGGTATCTGACCTATCGACGGATGCTTTCCTGGCTTCCTTAAGGCGCATGATCGCTCGACGTGGCTTGCCTGTGGACATATTTTGTGACAACGCCACAAATTTCACTGGAGCGAGCAACCAGTTAAATGACCTTCGGAACTTCTTCTTCAAGGAAGAAAATCAGCGATCCATCGTCAGCTATTGCGCAAATGAATTTATTAACTTTCGTTTTATCCCACCCAGAGCACCACACTTTGGAGGCCTCTGGGAGGCCGCTGTGAAGAGCGCTAAAGGACTCATGGCGCGCAGCCTAATGAACGCCCGCTGCACGTTCGAGGAGCTCGCCACCATCACAGCCGAAGTAGAGGCCATCTTGAACTCGCGTCCGCTAACCCCGTTATCGTCGGACCCAAGCGACCTGGGTGCCCTTACCCCTGGGCACTTTCTCACCGGAGACTCTCTGCGAGCATTGCCCGAACAAGAAATCAATGATGAACAGCTCAAATCTTTGGATCGCTGGCGTTTGGTCAGTGGCATTAAACAAAACTTTTGGCGGCGCTGGCTGGCGGACTACTTCAACGAGCTTCACATACGCTCCAAGTGGACAAAGTCAACACCCAGCATTTCGATCGGCGACATGGTCCTAATACATGAGGACAACGTTCCTTCACAGAAGTGGATAATGGGTCGTATCACGGCTACAGTTCCTGGACGAGATCAGCGAGTTCGAGTCGTGGACGTCCGCACCAAGAAGGGTATCATTCGGAGACCAATTCATAAGTTGGCTCTTCTTCCTGTCTCTTGAAAGACTGCGTCGTTCAATGGGGCCGGGATGTTGGGTCAAATCGCATTAATTTATATTTTAATTGATTTTGAGTTATTACACTTGCATACCATTGTAAAATCAGCCTAACTCTTATCTCATTACGCATTGCATTCACTCATTGTAATTACACTCATTCTAAGCTTACACTCATTGTCATTTATGCTCATTCTTTGCTTATAACCGATTGCCCAAATTGGAGTAAGCTGCGCTTGCTCTTTACACTTGTAATTTAGTATTCTGAGAACATTGAAAATAAACGGTTGCACCTACGACGTGCTGAATTTAATATACGGCTCGTGGTTTCGTCTAACATCACCCCCAATCCCTAAGAGAATCTTATGCTGGATAGGAAAACGCTCCTGATCCTTCAGCCATGTTGTTCATAACTTCCAGAAAAAGTGGTACCTGGAGTGTGTCTGCACGATAAGCCAGTCTCCTTGCAGTCTGATTTAGGGGACGATCGCTTCTGTTGCCTAGCGAGAAAACCAACGCCTCATGGTCACTGGCTGTGTAATGGTTACACATGCGCCAGGTGGCCGTATGTGAGAGGGAGCTCGTGACGAACGTTAGGTCGATAACCGAGCCAGCGCCTCCCCGGTTGAAGGTATTAGCTGTTCCATGGTTCAGCAGCACCACGTCGAGCGCCGCAAAAGCTTCAAGAAGTGCGTCACCCTTTCCAATTGCATCTGAGCTGCTGCGTTTGGAGGTGTCGCTTCCCCACTCCTGCGCCCAGGCATTGAAGTCGCCTGCTATCACTGTTGGTTTGTGGTCCATAGCGTCTACAACAAGCTCATCAATAGCTGCAGCAAAAGTGTAGCGGTTCAGGGTTGGTGGATAGTAGCAGCTGTATATCCAAAAATTCGACAACTTAGCCCTCACAAAATAATTAGATGCCGCGCAAGATGTTGGTCGTAGGAGTGGCGTGCCACAGGACCATATGGCTGTTTTCCCTGATGTACTTTGAACCCAGCAGCCATCTTCTGGGGATATATAGGGCTCGCTGATTATTGCAACGTCTGAACGGAGATCGCGCACTGATTGGGTGAGCAGGTCACTGGCAACCCCACAGTGGTTTAGATTAATTTGATAAAAACTAAACATGTCTGTCGATTGTAACCTTCGTGGGTGCCTTGGATGTCATTGAGCATCTGAGGCTTCCAGAGATGTGGTTGTGTGGCTTACCATTTCCAGCACAATAAAAGCATTTTGCCTCATTCTGGCATTCACGTACTTTGTGGCCTCCTAAGCCGCAACGGAAACACCAGCCGCTTCTGTCCACGGAGCTGCCACAATTCGA
>JBAMBK010000758.1:0-17508 GCA_037043435.1 Drosophila suboccidentalis | reverse complement strand
ATTTTTGTCTATTACTTTAGTCAGAATTTATTTTAAGTTGATGAACTCACATGTAATTCTTTCTAGGTAATAATATTACAACTACAGCAAATAATCTTGATGAAATTGATGAAAACTTGGCAAACACTACAGATGATAATGAATCTGAAAATGATGTGGACTTCAACGACAGTGTTAAGAACACTTCTTCAAAGAAACGCCGCAGCAGTAAGTACTACGTTCGTTAAGATAATGATTGTTTTACAACGTTATAATATTGCAGCATCTCCATTTGGTAAAACACGTCGAGTTCGTTGGACAATTGAAGAGAAACAGGAAATGATTGATATATTTGGTGACCTGAAAAGTTTGCAGAAGCTGCCATCACTGCAGGAGTGCCTTTAAATAATACGAAACTCCAAACATTTGGGAGAGCGGACCCCTGCTCAATTAAAAACATGGGTGGATAACCAACGTAAATCAGACTCTCGCAAATTAAAATAATTTTTTAATCTAAACTAAGATAATTAATATGTAAGAGCCCCAGTGTACTACAGCTTATGATATGTTTTGGGTTATACCATATTTTGTCTATTATTATATAATATACATTAGTTAATTGCAGAACTTCCAACGAAAGTATACTATTTAATAATAGAATAAATAGTAAACCGACAAAGATACTACATAAGCATATTGAATTGAGGATATTATGTATTAATGGCTTAAATATCTTTTTTTTCTTAAATTTGTTTTTAAACTTAAGAAACTAAGATTAATACGTAATTTTTTTATTCCCCTTCAATGTTTATTCACTTCTTAAGTTTTAATCTAAGGAAACTGCGATAATTAGTATGTAATATTCTCATTCCACTACACAATTTATTTAATATTCTTTATGTATTAAAAAATATTTTCTATTACTAGATAGTATACATTTATTGTTTTCACAATTTTCAACAAAAGTATATTATTTAATAATAGAAAAAGATTAATTAATACGCGAAGAATATTAAATTAACTTTGTAGAGGAATGCAGATATTATATATTAAATATCGCAATTTCCTTAGTTTAAAACTTAAGAAGTACATAAACATTGAGTGCAATGCAATTATTACATATTAATCTTAGTTCTTCAAGTTTTGAAATAATGGAATTGAGGTAATTAATATGTAATTCACTCATTTCAATACAAAGCTTATGTAGTATTTTTGGCTTTAAATATTTCTTTATTATTAAATAATATACTTTTTTTGTAATGTACATTATCTAATAATATAAATAAATTAGTAATACGAGTATCAAAAGTGGAATGAGGATATTACATATTTATTAATTTAAAAACAGAAGAAGTAAACACATTTTTTTTATAGTATAAAAGTGAAAAGAAAATGAATATGTATTTGTGTTTGTATACTTTCCTTTGGTTGCTGTCACGTTGAAGTCAAACTGAACATTTTTTTTGAATAATTATTATTTTAAAGAGTTCCTTACGCCAATCGAATGTAAATGGGTTAGATGTATTTAAACTTACCTGAAACAAGTCGATTTCCTTGATTAAAAAATATTTTTGTAGATACAATCGTGTTTTTATTCCTTAATTATTATCAGGGATCGTAACGATTATGTTAAATAAAAAAAATTGAAACGAGGGTAATTTTCTGATCTTTATAATTATTAAAATATAGAATTTATGTTGCCTTTAAGAAGCGATATAGTTAGCAAAAGTACAAGCATATATTTTATATATTATGTTCTTTGATCTTTTTCGGGTCAATGTCCTTAAAGCCCACGTTGTAAAGATAAACAGTTCCATTTCCACCATTCCCCTGTCCCTATATTATATCATTGGGTTAATATTTTGAGGAGTACTTAAATTAAACTATATATTTAACCTGAAGCTTCCTTGTACTCTTTAAATTGTATATTATGAGGTCGTGTTCCTGAAAAACACTTTACGTTCAATGTAATCGTTGTCATATAATTGTATCATTGTGTACATTATATTCTTTGATCATTTTGGGGTCAATGTCCTGAAATACCACATTGTACTAGAAAGCAATTTCATTCCATCGTTTCCGTGTCCTCATAATATACCATTTACAAAAGGGTCAAAATCAGAAAATGCGTGATCCTGAAATAATCGTTGCCTCAAATAATATTTTCTGTCCTGAAAAAATGCATTCTACATATATACTTTTTCCGAGGTGGCAACTCCACTTGTTTGACCTTAAAATAAACTGTATATCATAAATATATAACTGGATAAAAATAGCTTCGAAATTTAAGGGGACATCAGTCCTTAAAATATGCCCGCTATCGAATGTACCCAAAACTTCAGCTACATAATAAAACTTGTATAACTTTATAATGGAGCAATTTAAAAATATAAAATAAATTTTGGGTAACATAGGCGTTATTTCCAACCTACTAATATCTGAGAAAGTCCGATTTTCAACTGACCCCGAAATACGCGGTGCGAATACATATATATGTATATAATATACAAATATACATAAATAAATAAATATATAAATATACCCATATATATCAATGAAAAGAGAAAATATTAATAATTAAATTGTTAAAATTTAAAAATGGGAAGAAAAAAGTAAAAATAAAACAAATATATTAATATTAAAGCACTTAAATGGCACTGTCTACTCCCATAAATCAAATTTGTATCACTGCGGACGGCAGTCCGCACTAGTGACGAAAGCAGCACGAAGGGTGCGAAGGCGACTAGCATATATACACAGGAAGACTGGAAAATTTACTATGACTGCCCGATCAGGTCGAGTTATATACCGATCGAAAGGTATCAATTTAACTTACAAATGTGCATAATAAGACTTTTAAAAACTCACCTGGTTCATGATTGGAGCTAATGGGGCTGTTGGAGCCTTTTAATCAACATTTTTTAATTTTTTAATATTTCTCAAAAAAATGCGCGTCGAATGACACCTCATCAAAATCCAACTACTGGTTCAAAAGATAAATTATTTTGAAATTTTTAGTTGTCTTCCAAAAATGAGATGAAAAGTCAGTTTGTCTGTTTGTTTGTTTGGATCAAATCGTTGATTTAGCTTAAAAGTTTGAATAAGGACTTGTTCCCGCTCAAAAATCTAGAAACGTTTGTTCTACGACTTTTTCGAAAAATCGCTAGTTTAGCGGAAAATCGCTAAAAACCGCTAAAATTAAAACGATAGAAGCTACAGATGTGATCTATATATCATTTAAAATGTATTTTGAAGGGCTATTAGGCATACCTTCAAAGTTTTTTATTTAAGAAAATAGGTAAACAGCCACAGGTGAAATAAGGAATTTTTCTCCATATTTTGGCGGTTTTTGAGAAAACGCAACTAACGATAGTTTGTAAAATTTCGATTTTTTTAATATATGAAAAATAACTTTTAGCCAAGGGGTTTGGAAGATATTACCAGTTAACTGAAAATATACGATTTCTTAGAATTGGAAGAGGATCCGTTTGTCTGTTTGGATCAAATATTTCTTATAATTTAGAAGTTTGAATGAGGACTTGTTCCCGCTCAAAAATCTAGAGACGTTTGTTCTACGACTTTTTCGAAAAATCGCTAGTTTAGCGGGAAATCGCTAAAAACCGCTCAAATTGAACAGATCGACAGAAGCTACAGATGTGATCTATATATCGTTAAAAAGGTAGTTCGAAGGGCTTTTAAGCATAGCTGTAAACTTTTTGCTGAAGAACACAGGTAAAAAGCTACAGGTAAAAAAAGGTATTTTTTTTCTTTTTTTTTCGATTTAAGAAAAATCTGTGTTTCAAATCACTTTTAAATATTAGTGGGATTCCGGTAAGCGTTTTAGATTTGGTTTAGATTATTTTTAACCAAATCTAAATCAGTTGACGGAACGACCCCTTTTGCACACTGATTATTTTTTGATTTCGTGAACAGCTGACAGCCTGGGCGAACAATTTATTGACAACTAAAAAGTATACAAAATGCCGAAAGAAAGCCAGAAAAGGAAATTTATACGCGTTTTAAACGAAAGTTTGCTTTTCGATTATGTTTTTATTGAATATTCGCAGCTTTCCAATGGTGAGTCATATTAATTTGTTTTTTATGGACATGTAAAATCCCTTATTGAATTTTGCAGAGCTTAAGAGAAAGAGGCAGGATGAAGCTGTCGAGGAACTAGCAACGTTTAACACTCTAGCTGAGCTGTGCCGATATGGAGTTCCAAATATCAGGAATACTGTGCCTAAATGTACCCAGTTTACCAACCACGTGCTCCCAAACTTGGACGAAGATAGATTTAAGAAGCTCATCAGGGTAAACTGGGAGAGCTTCAATATTATCATGGGACTGATAGAAAATCATCGAGCTTTTACCGGCCCACGAAGCTGTCGTCAAATACCGCTTCATATGCAACTCATGATTGTCCTCTTTCGGCTTGGATCGAATGGCGAGGGAGCATCGATCGGAAAAACTGCAGCTTTCTTTGGAGTCCTGAAACTTCAGGCTGTATGTGACCGTAACAAAATTATTCGGCATATGGTTGTTGGTTGGCCAGGAAGTGTACACGACAGCAGAATTTATAAAAACTGTCTTCGGTGTCTATGAGACCTTTTGGCTCGATGTTTTTTCTTTGGCCATATATCTGCTCGAGAGTTTGGAAATTTGGGCAAATTTTTTCTATGTACTCTTTGACGGACTCGCATTTTCCTTCTGCTAATAAGCCAGCTCCAGTGTTGCTCCTCCACTGCACCGCACTTATGTATTGCGTTCGAAAGAGTCGCATTTTGTTTTTAAGAACCATAAAGTTGCAATCCTTGAAGGTAATCGACCTTGCCATCACTTTAGCATAAAATTTTTGTGCTGTAGGTTTTTCCAGCGTCTCTGGCACATCTTTTACTAAGTCAAGGACAAGCTCTAATAATTCGAGCACTTTTGACTCCGTCCACTTAATGCTGCTGTTTCTGCGTCTTTTCAAGAGGGGCTGGTAAGCATCCTAAAAATCATTAAATAAATATTAAACAAACATCTTATATTTATTTATTTATAAATACTTTAAATGCATTAGACTTACGTTCTCCATATTGATATGACAACAGAATGTAAACAAACACCATATGTCACACAGCTGTCACAGTTTCATTTGAAACCAAATCGAAATCAAAACGAAATCAGCCTCAGAGCTGATTTCACGAAATCAATTAGTAAGACCACATTTCCCTGATTTGCTCTGGGCACACTGAAAATTTTGTATGGAGCAGCTGTCAACACCTGACTTCGAAATCTAAACCAAATCTAAACCAAATCTAAAACGCTTACCGGAATCCCACTATTGTATATGCTGAAGACAATTCCATTCCGCGTTTTTTGACATACAACACATATCTGTCAAAATTCGTTTGGGCAAGATATTACCTATTAACTGATTATACCATTTTCCTTTACACTACTGCTTGTACATATGCAGTATGTACACTGCTTGCTTGCTGCGGAAGTATACTGCTTGCAAGTGGTGAATTATTTTTGCGTCAGATAAAACATATTATAATTGCGATTACAACAATATATTTAGGGTTACTATTAATGCTTTAGTCGAATATTAGTCGATATTACCTGTAAACTGAACATTTTACTTAGAATTGGTATAGGACAGCAGCAACAGAGTGACATTGCAGCCAGAGTTTGAGAATGCTGATAGCTTTTGCGCTTGGTTATATTTACTGGCTACTTCATCAGAGTAATCAGATGTGCCGAATTTCGATTCAACATCATTCCGAATATCACTGTAGGAATCTTCGGTTTTTATCGTGTAAATAAATGAATCCGTATCCATATAATTCAAAAATTAGATTTTTCCCAAACTTGGCCTGCATATAATTATAATGGAAATCATACATTTTCCATTTTGATAAATCCAGTACAGCGAAGCCTAAGTACATGGGCTTATTGAAAACATTTCTTAGCCTGTTCATTTGAATTGCATAAAAGTATTCATTTATTCTTGTTGAACTATGAAAGTTGCTTCTAGCAATTAATGATCTTGCACAAAGTCTTTTACGACCTGTGGTGAATGTTTGTGGCGGATCCCACTCGGTAACTAATTTCACATCAACCATTTTCTCTACATTTTCCATGGTTTTAACATAGACTGCATTCTTGAGTAATTTGAAAAAATCTTTTTCAAATGAATTCTTTGCATTTGTTCTATGTAGGGTATTCAGATCAATGTAAGTTTTTAGCCACGGTCTCTGTCTGAAGCATATACCTCTGTGAATTTTTTTCAACTGCAAGCCATTATCCAAACATTGTTGTAATGTTCGGTAATGGATAATATAATTTCTTTTATTACCAAGGTCAGCAACTAACTTTTTTACTTTTGCTGTCTTGGTTGGTAGTTTGATACTCGGACAAAACGGAAGGTCATTATGCTGATCAAATTTTCAAAAACATCTGTTAACAATAAAACATCAGTTTTTAAATACAATTCTAGGTAATCTTTCAATGTTGAACATGAAAATTCAGACCAAACTTCGAGTGCGTGTGTGTAATCTTCTTTAGAACAATTAGTTTCTGTCAGATTGCTGTAAAATGCTTCTCTTGGAGGTAAATAATTCAGAATCTAAATATTCATAGGGGAAAACACCCTTTTTACGCATCAGTCTGAACTGATGTTCTAGATTGAAGTGTGATTTAATTGTTATTAATTGATCATCAACTAAATTAGATGCAAGAGCATCTAGACTTGACGACATAAAACGAAATATGTCTAGAAAACGAATTTCAAAATTATTTCCGTTCTATTATTTACTATTTACTGTTTCTTGAAAAACAATCTCATCTTCCGGACTCATATTAATAGGAACTACCTTGGTTAAATATTTATTATAAATTTGTTTAAGATTTTCTACTAATGATGTAATAAAACTTAAACCAGCATTTTTGCTAGTTTCTAAGACAAACTTATCTAATCCATTATCAAATGCACACTTTGTGTAGTATGCATAAGATATTGGAATATGTTCATTAATGTTAAGTAATCTTGAACTTACTTCTATATTCTTCGATTGAAGAAAACACTCAAAATCTGCATACACGACAAATGGAACCTGCAGTTGGTGGTGATGTTGTGTAAACTTCAAAGTCGCTTATAGGGGTTGGGAAGCGCTGAGACTGTTCCGTTGCACAGCTCCTTGTGTCTCAATGCAGCCCCCTCACTGTATGAAAAGTTGAGGCATACGTTGCAGAACCATTGCTTCCTTCTCGAATTCCCAGTTTGTGATGAAATCAGTCTACAATTGAAAAATAAATACAAATCACTTTTTAATTAAGTGAAATACTTACGCAGATATGTTTTTTATCCACATGTAGTGAGCATATTCCTCCACTTCTAGGAAAAGCATATTTACATGCATCCGTTGCTCATATCCTGAATGGAATAGGGGTCCAATTATATTCCCACTCTCTTCATCATACCCAAAAACGTTGATGCTGACTTGGGGGTTGTTTTTGGTGAATATTTCTATATCCTTTATTTTGAGGGGGAATGACAACCCAGTGAAATCCAATGTCACATCATTGTTTACTTTAATTTTTGTGTCAGCCTTTATGTGTGACTTTATAACTGCAGCATCTTTGCGGATTCTTGACTATTGGCATCAATGCCAAGATTAGTGCCCATTTAAAGCAGAAGTCATCATTATTCTGTACATTAACGATTGCTCGCTTCTTACTCAATTTAGTTGGTAGTGCTATAAATGAAGAGCCACGTATGGGTGTATACTGGTTCACATTCATTTCCAGTCGGACTATAGCAATCAAAGTCCAACCACTATCCTTTTCCTGGAACTCTTCCATTTTAGTTATTATCCGGCGTGCATGTTCATTAAATGATTGCTCCAAATCAGAATCTGCGCTTACAACAGACATTTTACTTTGAAACGACTTTGTTTCCAAAAGTTCTGATTTTTCCTTCAAAAGCACATACTCAGCGAATAGCTCAAAATTCACTTTCACTGAGATATGGTTTTGAAGAACGTTGAATAAATGTGGGTTGAATGCAGTACCTGCTTCAATCAAAAATTCCTCAGGGAGTCTAAGTGCCACCCCCTCGTTTACATACATGTAGTGTAGTATTCTTCCCTTGAATCCATCCGAAATCTTTTTGATTAGACCGTCCACCGTGCTAATCAACCGTGTGAACATGACGCTTCCATTGAGTACCCAATGGCAAGTAGAGTTGTTCATTCCAGTTCAGTTGAAGGATTTAGTTCAGTAGTTCAACTTTTGGTGAACGAACTAATCGGTCATTTAGTTCAGTAGCTCAGTTGCTTAGCTCAACCGGTGATTCGAGTCCCATATGTGCGTCAAGATAGCAACGGTTCTTTAGCAACGAAAAACGGAACTTGGTTCATGAGTCGGAACCAGTTATGAACTTTCTCATTTTTAAGCGTTATTAGACCTTTAATCAATAAACTAATGATGCAGAATAGTAGAAAATTAATTAATCTATAGTTTAAAGCAAAGTTTTGGCCACTTCAGCTTTTCAAATGGGTGTAACAAGTGAATAAAGAAAGTGAAAACGTGAACATTTTCACCATTTCTTCAATAGATGAGGTCAGAAGGTTTGCTACCGAAAACCGATAATGCACGATTATAGCGTGTAGTTTTACCTTTCGAAAAAAATTTCAGTTCGTTTTTGAGATATTTTGAAATGAGCGAAGCTACCTCGGTGAAAGTCCCATACAAAATGACCGCCAAAATACATACCTTGTTTTCAAACCACAATAGCTTATCTTAGAATGTTTTCTACAAAACGGGGCATATATCAATTTAAAGCTACAAGTTTGGGGATGCTACTGTAATTTATTTAGAGAAAGTTTTCAGCTAGTTATTTAGAAAATAAATAAAACTTAAATCAACCCCCAAAAAGTTCATGAGCAAGTCCTAGCGAACTAGTAGCTCCAATGTGAACTGAACTACAAAATACATAGTAAATAAAGAGAAGTGGCGCCATCTATTTAGTGTCTAACAAAAAATCGTTGCTGGATCTTAACACAAAATCGTTGCTGGATATATGAATGCATAAAATTTTTTTGCCATCAATTGCACGCTATTTAAAACTATTGGCGCTAATTTTACAATCATTTGCATAGGCGAACCATTCAATTCGCACCGCTGGTCATTGAGAAATATGCATTTAGGTATTTTAAGAGTTAAATAAAAACACACATGTGCATAAAGAGAAGTGGCGCCATCTATTTAGCGTCTAACAAAAAATCGTTGCTGGATCTTAACACAAAATCGTTGCTGGATATATGAATGCATAAAATTTTTTTGCCATCAATTGCACGCTATTTAAAACTATTGGCGCTAATTTTACAATCATTTGCATAGGCGAACCATTCAATTCGCACCGCTGGTCATTGAGAAATTTGCATTTAGGTATTTTAAGAGTTAAATAAAAACACACATGTGCATTTTAGTAATCCAAAACGCATAGGATTACTAATTACTTTATTAATGCTTAAACTAACAATTTAATGAGAGATCGTTGACAATTATGTATGTCGTGCTCAAGAGATGAAATCGAGTGAAGTGAGTCGCGCTTAATTCCTATCGAAAGTATCGATGTTGCTTATCGGCATTGTTATGACCGATTGGTGGCGGACAGTGTTGCCACAGCTACCCCCCCTCCAGTGACCTGGTCGGGAGCGAGATTGTCTGCTTCTTTCGTTCGTACGTTTTCAATGGTTTGTTGCTGTTTGCTGGAGTGTCATCATCAGATTCGTTGAGGATAAACGCCGGTTTGAGTCGTTCCGTGGACACAGCAACTTCTTTTCCATCCATTTCTATGATATAAACGCGATCTGTTGATCGTTGTACTACCTTGTATGGTCCAGTGTACGGCGGTTCAAGTGGTTGGCGTACAGCATCAGTCCTCAGTAGAACGTGAGAGCAATCTGGCAGATTTTTGTGTATGAACATGCTTCTCTGGCTGTGATGAGCTGCTGGAACTGGACGTACCATTCGCATGTGCTCACGAAATTTTACAGCGAAGTCTAGGGGCTTCACTGGCTTATCCAGATCATCGTAGAATTCGTTTGGCAGCCGAATGTTGCTACCGTACAGAAAATTAGCAGCCGATGCACGAAGATCTTCTTTATAGCAGGTTCTAAGTCCAAGTAGGACCGTTGGTAGCAGTTCCGTCCAAGGTGTGCCTGAGCTGCACATTAAAGCGGCTTTGAAGGAACGATGCCACCGTTCAATCATTCCGTTTGATTGAGGATGGTATGGTGTGGTGTGAATGTGGCTGCTGCCCAATAGTTCAGCAAGTGATTTGAATAGAGCCGATTCAAATTGCGTCCCCTGATCCGTAGTTACCGTTTTTGGACAGCCAAATCGTGCCACCCAATGATGCCAAAATACTGATGCTACTGTTGCGGCGTTCATATCCCTCATTGGTATTGCTTCTGGCCATCTTGAGAAACGATCAATCATGGTGAGGCAATATCTATACCCGTCTACCAGGGGCATGTAGACAATGTCGATGTGAACATGGTCGAAACGGTTATCTGGCATATCTATTTTGTCGGGTATCTGCGAAGTATGTCTGCTGATTTTCGCTCGTTGGCACGGTAAGCAATTGCGTGACCATGACGTCACATCCTTCCGCATTAATGGCCAGACATATTTTTGTTGGATTTGTTTTAATGTTGCTCTGCCACTAGGATGAGATAAGCCATGTATCGCAGAGAAGACAGGAAAACGAAGAGTTTGAGGAACGTACGGGCGAACCGATCCTGTTGAGATATCGCAGTAGACGTTGACGCCGTCTTTGAGCTCGACCGATTGGATTTTCAGTGATGAACTGCCTTGTAGAAGCTCAACTAGTTCTGTATCGGTGCTTTGTTCCAATTCAATCTTCTCCAGTGAAACTGCAGTCGGCATCGAAATGGCGTTGAGCCGAGAAAGTGCATCCGCAACTGTGTTATCCGATCCAGCCAGATGCACAATATTTGTTGTAAATTGTGAGATGAAATCCAAATGCCGGAGCTGACGTGGTGAGGCTTTTTCTGGCTTTTGAGAAAAAGCAAAAGTCAGCGGCTTATGGTCGGTTTTGACAACAAAAATACGAGCTTCGAGCATGTGACGAAAATAGCGGATGGCATCGTAGATTGCAAGGAGCTCTCGATCGTAGGTGCTGTAATTTTTTTCAGCATCTGACAGCTTGCGTGAATAAAATCCGAGTGGTTGCCAAATGCCACGAATCTGCTGTTCAAGCACAGCGCCAATTGCGATATCTGAGGCATCACAAATCAGTGCCAGATTTGCCGTGGACGCCGGGTGTGAAAGGAGAGTCGCGTTAGCTACACTCCGTTTACAGGATTCAAATGCATTTACGAGTTCGGGTGTCCAGCTGATTTTTCGCTTGTCGTTCTTCTTTATGTCTCGTGTGACATCGTTGAGCAATGCTTGAACTTCAGATGCATGTGGAATGCAGCGGCGGTAGTAATTGATAATACCCAAGAATCGTCCAAGCTCGCAGATTGTTTCAGGCAGTTTGTAATTTACAATGGCTTGTATTCGATCTGCAGGTGGTTGTATGCCTTCGTGGTCGATTATGTAGCTCAAAAATCTTACTTGAGATTTACCGAAATGGCACTTGTCGGTATTGATCTTAAGGCCATGATTTTGCAATATTGACAAAACGGTTTTGAGATGCACCTTGTGTTCGGCGTGTGATGCAGACATGATTAGGATGTCATCAATATAGCAGTATACAAAATCCACTCCTCTGAATATGTTATCCATAAAGCGCTGGAAGGTCTGTGTTGCGTTCTTTAATCCGAAAGGCATGTAGAGGAATTCTATAAGCCCGAAAGGTGTGCAAACTGCTGTTTTCGGAATGTCTTGATCAGCCATGGGTATTTGATAGTATGCTCGTACCAAATCGATCGTCGAGAAAACAGTTTTGCCATGCAGTCTCTCCGCAAAATCGTGTATATGTGAAATTGGGTATCGATCAGGTACCGTGATCGCGTTGAGTTTGCGGAAGTCTCCACATGCACGCCAGCCTCCAGTTTTTTTGGTTACCATATGTAATGGACTTGCCCAAGGACTCTTTGATGGTCGGCAGATTCCTTTGGCAATAAGAAAATTTACCTCTGCTTTAGCAACAGAAAGCTTCTCCCCAGATAAACGGCGTGGACGATCTGCAACTGGATTGCCTGTGGTCTCAATGTGGTGGACAACATCGTGTGGGATCCTGTTCGTTCCATGATCGTCAGATGTGGATGTGTCTTGACACTGTCGAAGCAATGTGTGGTAGTTCTGGTCCTCGTTTATAGTTGATACTGATGGCTCTTTGACTTCGCAAGCCGATCCAGTGACCGAGACTCTTGTGGCTGCGTCGATTAGTTGTTGGGCTTTTAAATCAATTAGCAAATTGTGCTTTGCCAAGAAGTCAGCTCCAATTATGGCAATGGGTACGTCGGCCACGATGAATGACCAGCTGAAAGAACGTCGAAGTCCTAGGTCGAGCTGTAGTACGTGTGTGCCATAAGTATGGATAACGGATTGATTCGCAGCAAACAGTTGTAAGTCATGTGAGTCAGACTTGTGAGAAGCAGCCGTACGTGGGACGACTGAAACAACGGATCCAGAGTCGACGAGGAAGCGTAGTTTTGAGTGTTTGTCGGTTATGAAAAGGCGAGATTCGATTAGATCGACAGTTGTATGAGGATGTTTAGTCATACTGCCGATCGACGGTGGATTGCTGGTCGTTGTTGGGCTATCGTCAACCAGCGAAATTGACGATAGCCGTTCTATTTTGGGTCTTGCCATTTGGAGCAACCAGTACGGCACTTGCGAGCATCGTTGCCGAACCGTTTATGAAAATAACAAAGTTCATCCTCTGCATCGCTGTTATTGTTTTGTTGCTTTGAATTTTGTGATCGAGGTGAACTTTTGATTTTGTTGAATTGAGTCTGCAGATTGTTAACAGAATCAATTAGTTTCTGCAATGTTTTTTCCATGTTGCCTGAACGAGAGATCGCATCCACTGATGAGCCAGCTGGTAGCTGCATTGACTGCTGGGATGTATGCACATCGTCCATCTTAGCTGCATCAAGCATCTTGTCAGCCACCTCAGCCAAATTGTCCAGGTCGTCTTCTGGCCATGCTGACAAAAGTGGGCGAATTGATGATGGAATGTTTTGCAGAAAAATCGATCGGATGACAGGTTCCAGGCTGCTTGGTGCAAGGCGTCTCATGTGAGCAAGCATCTCGGTCGGTTTCATTCCGGTCATTTCTTTAGCCTGCAGCAGACGTTGGATTTTTTTCTCTGCTGTTTGAGCGTACTTCTTAAGCAAACGTGCCTTAAGTGTCTCGTAACGGTCTTGCTGCGGTGGCGCTGCAACCAGATCTTCAACGTCGAGAATGACATCCTCGTCTAAGCTGATCACAATTAGATCAAACTTGTCGGTGTCGTCCGAGATGTTGTTGAGCCGAAACACTCGCTCAAGTTGTGCAAACCATAGCTGAGGGTTGCATTTGTTGAACTTCGGTAGCTGCACGCGATGCAAGTTGGTGCGTGTGTTTGCATGTTGGGAATAAGTTTGGGCGAGATCTTGGATTTGGCCCTCTATATTTTCCAAATGGTTCGTTATCATTTCGTTTTCCATATTGTCGTTTGTTGAATCGAAAAAAACTTCTTCTTCAGTGGACACGATGTCGTTTGAATTCTGGGAACGCAAATTGTAATGCGTCATTTGCGTTGCAATTTCATCAGAAAATTTGCACAGCCACTACCAAATACATATGTGTGTACATATATGTTAGTGCTGCGAGCAAATCGTTGTATTCTCTCAGTCGGGGTCACCACTTTAGTAATCCAAAACGCATAGGATTACTAATTACTTTATTAATGCTTAAACTAACAATTTAATGAGAGATCGTTGACAATTATGTATGTCGTGCTCAAGAGATGAAATCGAGTGAAGTGAGTCGCGCTTAATTCCTATCGAAAGTATCGATGTTGCTTATCGGCATTGTTATGACCGATTGGTGGCGGACAGTGTTGCCACAGCATAAAGAGAAGTGGCGCCATCTATTTAGCGTCTAACAAAAAATCGTTGCTGGATCTTAACACAAAATCGTTGCTGGATATATGAATGCATAAAATTTTTTTGCCATCAATTGCACGCTATTTAAAACTATTGGCGCTAATTTTACAATCATTTGCATAGGCGAACCATTCAATTCGCACCGCTGGTCATTGAGAAATATGCATTTAGGTATTTTTACTATTATGAGTTAAATAAATTTACAAGAAAGCAAGTTGGCAGCGTTATGAGTTAAATAAATTTACAAGAAAGCAAGTTGGCAGCGTTTGTATAAAACAACACAACAATAAAAAATCGTTGCTAACTATTAACTGGAGATTACTATTTTTCTATCAAATGCACGGTATGTGGGAGTATTGGTGTTAATTTTACAAGCAATTTCATATGCCAATCATCAAAATCGAGCCAGAAATGGCTGAGATATTAGCATTTTTGTGTTTTTTTCCAGTTGACCTAAAATAAACATGCATGTGGGCTGCCAACCTTATATACAGAAGCGCAAAAATGCGTCGGAATATAACTAGCTGGCAGCCCTAAAACATAACGGCGTTTACAGTAATTCGGTATAAAAAAAAACAGGAAGCGGCAGAAAATAAACAAAAATTGTGTTTATAATGTTTCGAGTAATTAAACGAAAGTAAGGCTTGCTTTTATGATTTTATTTCATATATTATAAACATAAGTAGTCTACGAATGTACTTTAATGCCGCTTTGTCTTCGCGTTATGAAAATAAGGAAAAACTTTAACTACACTCCGGTTAGCAACTACAACAACAACAGCAAAGAACAATACAAAAATGGGACAAAAAGTGTCGCGCAACGATTCGAATAGGTTTATACGAAAGAACCGCATGCAGAATCGAGAAATATCCGCAAATCAAGAAACTAATAGGCCATGACAACTATGACAACTTTAAATGGGTTGCCGGCGCAATGGATCTGACACAAATACTGGCCCTATTCATTGTCAAGGACTTGTCATGGCCGTGGCTGATAGTGTTGGCATATTGTTTTGGCGGCATTCTGAATCAATCTGGGCGTGCATGAAATATCCCATAATCTGGCATTCGGATACCGTCGACCCATGCACAATCGGATTTTGGGTTAAATTTGCAATCTTCCCATTGGTCTGCCAATGAGCATATCGTTCGAAAAACATCATCGGAAACATCATCGTTATCAGGGCGACGAAGTGATTGACACAGATATTCCCACATTGATGGAATCGCGACTGTTTGAAAGCACATTTGGGAAATTCATGTGGGTGTGTCTGCAACCATTCTTCTATACGTTCCGTCCGCTGATAATCAATCCGAAGCAACCGACACGCCTGGAAATCGTCCATACGATCATTCATTTATCCGACGATGCAGTCGTTGTTTATTGCTTTGGCTGCAAGCACTGGCGTATCTGTTAATTGGCTCTACTCTGGCCATGGGACAGCACCCGGTGGGGGGACTATTATGATTACTAAATAGTAAAAAATAAATCAAGACAACAAGAAAGTTTTCACGTTTGATTGTTATTTACTATTGACCGTTTACTAAAAGTATATATGTAACAGGCTATGCTTGTATTATTGTGTGTTTTGTTATACAAGGGAACATTGGCTTTGTGCAAATGTCATTCTCTTCGTCTGTATGTGCGCGTTGTTGTTGCTTAGCGGATTCTTTAAGGGGTTGTAGGTCATGTAGCTCATTCTCATCTGAAATAAGAAATGTCGATGAATTTAGAAACGGAACAGAATAAACTAGTGTTCGAAGAAAAATCTATTTAATTTTAAAAAAGATACATTTTTCAAAAAATGACGGATGCTTAAAGTTAAAATTTCAAATATGTATTAAATAATTCTGCCAAGTGTTAAAAAAATCGGCTCAGTTTTCTTGAGTAATTTTGATCGCCGACTTTAAAAGGGTCATTTCGACAAAAGCGGTCTCAATTTCGGGCGTTTTTGTTCCGGTCGTTTTCAACGCCCATAGCTGTAAATTTTGTCCGAATCGACTTGAAATTTTTAGAACGTGTTCTTACCTATTTATACTAAAAAAATTAAAGAAAAAATGTTTATTTGTAAATGATTTCTATTTTAATTGAAAAAAATCTTTTTTACAGACATCTACTCAAAGATACCATTGAGGATTTTATTGCTCTGAACAACATATCTCCAGTTGATAGTCTCAGAGAGCCTGATTTTGAATATTTAATTCTTATTCTTAACAATAAGCTTAAAGAGCGAAATTGGGCCGGCTTTCAACTGACAGATAATGTTAAACAGAGAAATAATATTAAAAGAAGTTTTAAGCGAGTAAGTGTACTTATTAAACAGGCCCAATATGCATAATAAAATAATTTTTTTATTTTCAGATTCAAGAGAAACGCTTAAAAGAAAAACAGGAAAGTGCTGAAGACAAATCTGCTTTCTTTACAAGTCAGAGTAAGTCAAACTCTTTGAACTTAGAAATGAATAATATTAGTGACATGTCTAACATAGATACTAATATTATTCCTAGTTCAAAATTGATTAATGATAGTAATAATATTAGTGATATGTCTAACATAGACACTAATATTATTTCCAATTCACAATTGATCAATTATAGTAATATTATTGGTGATATGTCCAACATAGACACCAATAATATTCCTAGTTCACAATTGATCAATAATAGTAATATTATTGGTGATATGTCCAACATAAACACCAATAATATTCCTAGTTCACAATTGATCAATTATAGTAATATTATTAGTGGTATATATAATATAGACACTAATAATATTTATAATTCAGAATTAATCAATTGTAGTAATGATATTAGTGATATGTCTAACATAGACACTAATATTATTTCTAATTCACAATCGATCAATTATAGTGATAATATTAGTGATATGTCTAACATAGACACTAATAATATTTCTATATTTAATTGCATTGATAATAGTCCGTCCAATAAAATTAAGGACACAAGCTATGTTGAACATAGATAAAACAGACAATCTTACATTTAAAATTAAACAGATGCATTATTGTTTTTGGAAAATTCATACAGAATTCAATAAAAAATTATTTAAGTGTCTCATTTCAGTGTCTTTATGCAACATAATGTTGTGCACTTAAATTATCAAATGAACTGATCGAGCGTCAAATTTGTAGCATTTTTCCTAAAGCATATCGCAACATAGCTTGTTCTTATTTATTGCGAATTAGAAATAATTATTAGTGTCTATGTTAGACATATCACTAATATTATTACTATAATTGATCGATTGTGAATTAGAAATATAATTAGTGTCTATATTAATATATACCACTAATAATATTACTATAATTGATCAATTGTGAACTAGGAATAATATTAGTGTCTATGTTAGACATATCACTAATAATATTACTATAATTGATCAATTGTGA